>JMSH01000162.1:0-17628 GCA_000712465.1 Huntiella moniliformis | reverse complement strand
AGGGAGGGGGGCCAAAGACGAAGGACTGCATCGTCTTCTGTGCTTTTGGAGGGGGGGCGTTTCCAGTTGTTCCTTCAACCTTCAGCAGTGTCCGGCGCTTACATATACAAAAGCAACAGTAAATGCCTTCCTTATGGGTATTCCGTCTGGTGATATTTGTGCATGTTCACTGGGTTGGGCACGATGGACTGGGGGGGGTGGTCAAACGACTTACCATGACAGCTAATGTGGCTTGTAGGGATTTGAACGTTCTACTAAGAAAGAAAAATAGTGGGAAAAGGGTTCGATACGATTCGGGATGAATGTGGACAACGTAAACGGGGAGAACAGTTCGTTTCGCTAGATGCCGATTGAATCGTTGTATGCAGCAAAACGCAATCGTTTAGACGCAGGAGGGACAGACGCACGAGTCAAAAATGAAGAAAAAAAACTAGAGACGGTAAATCTCAGGCGTTACAAATCTGCCACTGCCAGTATAGAATATAGAATAGCTTGCTAGCAATCGGTTTTAGGCCACCCTGGGTTTTGATCCCAGGGCGTCCCAAGTCTCATGTCACCATACACTTGGCTCGTTCGTTCCCGGCGCCCTTCGGCCCGGGGCTACTAGCCACTAGTGGGTTAGGTGAGTTGGCTTTTCAGCGGTCTGTAGTGCTTGTGTGTAATGCTACATTTACTGGTTGTCGGCCTATCCTGCAGCATATTATCTGGAACGTGACATCCTACATGTCGGCTGTACCTGGATGACCGTCATTGCCTGGCAAGTGAATGAATGCCTTGAATCCTAATGTATTGCCCTCTATCACCATCTCAGTCACTCAAACTTGACAGCCCGGTCAAATCATGCGACCGACAGACCAACCAACCAACAGCCCATTGAGGCCCTCCCATCTTGTCATATCGCCTCGAGCCGAAAAAGGCCTCTTCTTCATCAAAGTTGCTGTAGCGGTCATCTTGAACTGTTCAGAAACCGGTTCTTGCAAACGCTGTCGAAAGCAGGTCCGTCCGTGTCCCCGACAAGGATTTCCTTCTTTTTTTTTACGTTGTCGCTTCGCTACTCTACTGTGCTGAAAAAAAAAAAGAAAAGACGGCCCGTGAACAACCGTCCCCTCGTTTGGCGTCACTTCTAGTGCCGGCTAACCGCAAGTCTTTGAAGCGGGTCAACCCGGTCCTGACCAGAAACCCTTACCGACCGTAGATAACCTCATAAGCTAAAGACTATCTTTCTTTGTTTTCTGTTTCGGTTGTTGGCATTGGTATGTATTTCTTTGTACTAGTATTCAGTTTCATCAACAAGTACCAGACACACCCTGTACGAGGCCGAGAAACATCGACAAGGCTACCTACGTATGTACAATGTGATTTCCCACGTCATGCTTGTCTCGGCCGTCTGTTTTGCTTGACACTTCAGCCTCGCCCCATCATCCATCCGTCTCAAAACCCAAGATCAAAGTGGAAAAAAAAGAGACCATCTCCCATACAAACCACCGCCATTTAGTCTCACACATGCCGACATAAACCACCAAAAAAGAAGGAAGCGGTGAGCCCCAGCGCAAAACTACTACCGCCGTTTGTCCACCTTCAGGACAAGAAAAAACAAATCGATCCTCCCTTACGTTTCCTCATTCCCGTCAATCCCTCGGTCTGGCCTTGTTCTTGTTCTCCCTTTTTAACTGTGTCGTAGATGAACCCTTGATCGATGAATTCCAGCTTCATATGTGGAACTTGGACCACCAGATAACCCTCACCATTGACGATCAAGCACTGCTATTGACGTTCCGATTGCGATTGCCTGATGATTCTCTCAAACAAATTGAGCTCAAACGGAACCTGAAAGATGTGTTCGTTCGTTCGGTGTCAACTCTAACCGAAAGAACTCGATCCCGAATATCCTCAAGGCTTCTAGTTCATCCATCCCTCCATTCCATGACCCCTAGCCCCCTTCTCCCTCTATCAATCAGCTTTTGAACCGCCAGAAAGCCTACATATGGTCATATCTGTATGCTCCCATGCTCCCATAAAGTCTCTCTACAAACAAGACAAAACCATCTGCAACTGCAAGCCGAGTGTTCCTCAATGCAGCCGCTATCTGCTGCAATGCGTGGCGGACTTTTACTGCATCAAGCGATGCGGATTCAGGGAGACGGCTGCCAGAGATGTCTATAATGCACAGTCATTATGGATTTAGTGCACAGACTACTGTCGAGGACATTCTTGCCTTTTTTTTTACATCGGAGAGTCGGTGAAGACGGTGGCGATGTTGGAGATTTCCATGTATATGTACAGTGAAGAGGTTACTTCAAAAGTTTCCGTTACTGTTGGCTACGTTGTAGTTGGTTTGCATATCATGTTATACAAATGTCTCTCCACTCATTACATACAATAGCCAACAACTAACATGTAGCCTACAACTTCACAGCCACTGTCGTATCATCCATCATTCGTACTCACTAAATGTAACCTATGCATTTCATTCATTTACATGTGTACACACATTCCCAAATCCACCAAGGCCCTATCCATAATCTATAATCCATAATCCATAATCCATAATCCGTGATTCAATAACACTGCCACACCGGCATCTACGAATCATACATACATACAGGGAGTCCTCCCCAATCTTTGTTCCACACATGTACAAATGCACTTCTACAGCCCTTCCCCTCAATACCTCCTGCGGGGCGCATTTCGGCCGGAATATCCGACATAGTCACCTCATTAGGCGTCATTACAAAGATATCATCTGTATGTTAAACAACCCGTTATAAATTGAGGATGACACGGTCATGTAAAAACCCTATATCGACAAACCATCTTGCTTTTTGTCGCCACTAGCAGCAAATCACGATATTGTAGGGTTATTTAACCGACTGGAGTATCACGAAGCTTGTGCTACACTCTTACAGCAAGACCTCTATGGTGTTCAATAGTCAGGACTACAATAGGCAGGTAACATCATTATTCAACAAAACGATAACAATCTTATATTGTAGTCTTCTTGGACAATGCTTGATCTGATCCTGACATCAAAACAAACGCTATTTACCGAGTGCCAGGACTTGAATATTCTTACAAAGAACATGCAGAACTTGAAATTTACAACTATAGCATATCAAACAATGCAGTAGAAGATTATCTATAGAGTTAAAACTCTCTTCAAAACCCGCGTATGTGTGTCAGCAATCTCAAACGAGATCAGGTGCCGTATAAATCATGGCTGCCAAGATGGCCACACTAGCAGTCAGTCCACCAGTCATAAATCCGGCCACCATCCGTAGTCGTTTCCGAGGTCTCTCTACATCCTCAGAACTAGTAGCCAGACTCTGAACAACGGGCTGCACTAAAGCTAAGGGCGGGTCGTTTGACTGTTCGCCCATTCCACTACCGTTAGGCTGGTCAGCCTCTACGATTTCGGTGTTTACACCAATATCCTGAGCTGACGGGGGCGTAACTGGTCTCTCTTCAGCAAATGCTGCTGAAGATAATGAACCAGATCGCACAGATGAGGGGCTCAGCTCTGGAGCCTCTGTGTCGAGTCTGACTTGGCTATCGGGATCAGAGGATGGGGCTGCGACTTCGTCTAAGAAACGACGGAAGTCCACTACAGGAGTAGGTGTAGCTTGGCGGAATCTGACTGACTTCATCTTACGACTAGAACTGGACTCTGAAGATGCCACATCATTTTGGTTGCTTTGGTCTTCCTGTTCACTCATCTCCGAGTGCTTCCGCTTGCGAGATTCATCGGGTGTTTGTGATTCCGTGACCTGGGAGCTATCGAAAGAAGCGGAGAAGGGTTGTTCCCACCGATATAAATCACCGTGGACAAACTCTTCATCCTCCTGGTCGAAGAAATCATCGGCGTCCTCTTCAATAAAATCGTCGACTTGATCCTCTTCGTCAGGGTAGTCATTATCCGAATCAAGTGATCGGGATGAAGAGGAAGACGCAAGAATTGTGGAAAACAGCGTGTTCGTCAGTACCCTGCTCCGTACGCCTTCATTGAATTGCCCCTCAGCTGACTGGCCTCCTCGTGGCCACCCATTTTGAAGTGACGTGTTCCATCTGCCATCGTATGGTGGCGAAGATGGCAATGGAGCTTCATGTTGACTTTCTGAGGAACTTTCAGTCGCTGGAGCTGGACTTCTAGGGTTTAAAAGGTGTGAGATCGGGTAAGCTGCCATGTGGTTTGCCGGAGGTACCGTGATAGTCTTGTTGGGCTCTGACATGACTGCAAAGCTCATAACCGGAGCGTTGAGAATCAAACCATCAGGGAGCGTGGACGGGAGTGCTGGAGTTATAATGGGAGACGCCAGATGGCCGAAGGTTGGTGATGGCAAACCTCTGGTGAAAGTTTCAGTTTCCTGGGGAATCGAAACCCCATCACCAATATTTGCGACCGGTAAACCCATATCAAATGGAGGGGGGACAGCAGCCTCGTAGTTAACTTCTGTAGAGTCGATGTCATGTAGCATATCAAGATTTACAGGTAGTCTGTCGGTATTTTCGTAACCTTGTGCAGGATGAGCAATGGCTTGAGAAATAGCATCCCCATATCCGCCGACATTTGGTCTAGAAGTGGAGTCCATTAAAGATATGTAGTCGTCCAAACTACGATCCCTGATGAATCGGACAAGAGGGTCTTGTCTTTCGGTGCCGAGATCGCGAGGATATCTGTATGCATACTTTGGTCAGAACTTCCATGCTTTAAAATACTCAGCAACCGCGTGTACACTTACGAAATATCAACCTTCATTTTGTAGCTGGAGTGAGTCTCGCGAATCAAGCCAGTCGTTGGTGCAATCTCGAGGATGTCACCAGGTTTCAGTGTGATGGATATGTGAGGAGCCATATGCACATTGTTCAGTTTCGTTCCGTGGTAACTACCGATGTCTTTGATACACACTCTGTGTCCATCGGGGGACACCAGAACAGCATGTTTACGTGAAATGACATCGCCGAAGAAGAGACCGTTGTGTCGGTCAGGAAGATGGTTTGGACGGGACCGGCTAGCGCGACCAACGGGGACTTCAACTCCGGGTTCGAGTACGATTAAACGGCCACGAGGAAATTGTTTATCTTCGTTAACTGGCGTGAGTTGAACGATCAATGGTGTTGTCGATTCTATTGAGACATATATTAGTTTTGTATCGTGGCGAATTTATATGTCGAAAATCCACGTACTGGTGATGTGGTAGTTTTGGTCGGCATTGAGAAGGCGCAGTACGAGCTTGTCTCTCACTTGCCAGTTGTCATGGCTATCGGTAGACATGTTGAAGCTTGGGGTAAAGTGGGGTTCACGATGACGTTTTGGGTCAAATTGACAACGAAAAGGCAATGCGATGTGACGTGATGCGAAATAGAATTCAAGAGGTTTCAATCACAAGTACAGAACAAAGTAGGCAATTTCGGAGGTTCACCACAAAATAATTTTGCTGTGAATTCAAGTTAGGAAAGAATGATTCACGATAAGAAATGAATATAGGAAAGAAGGGGATGAAACAAAGAGGTGCCGTAAAGTTGGCTTAAATAGGACAGGAAGGAATCCGGCCAAAGTCGAGGTAGGTGGCAGGTGACAATTCTGGCGAGCAAGTAATGAAAGAGGGGGTCTAGATGCACTCAGAATCAACTAAATTGGGCTTGGAATATGAGGTTTTAATCCTTTGAAATGGTGACTCTTGATTTATTGTACACTCTAGGCATGAGTGAGTTAAGAAGAAACATAATACCCGGACATCACCTATGAAGCTTCTAATGCTGGTGGGCGAAACTAAAGATGTTCTTAGGCAACCATTGGCTTAAGTTGAGTGCTCTGTCGGGGCACATCGGATGATCGCCTTCCTTTGTATGCGCTACTGTAAGCAGGTGCTATTGCCCTCAATATTCACTGCAAGGACATGTCCACATGACAGCCAATCGGCGACCTTGCAGCATATGGTTTCCTATTGTAATATAGCCGTACCGTAGCCGATATACACCTAAGATGCAAGATGTTACCATTACGATGAACATGATGTTCGCTGTATACGTGTGTGGTTGCGATGGCATTGTCAGCGATTTGGCAAGGCTACAGGACATATCCGATCACTTCGTTTGGCCACAAACTCTTAGGTTATCACTGTTGCGCACTTATTCCCTATGACGTTATCGCGCTTTTGAGTCGCGACTCTACATTCAACATGCGCAGTTACTTTGACCCCGCTGATAAGTGCAGCATTCCATGCGGTCAAAGTGGGGCTCAAGCTTCCCACAGGCGATAGCTAACAAGATGAAATTGGGCCCCATGTCTTGTCTTTGGCGGCATGGGATTATACGTTGCGGGGTATTTCACCAAATGTGATGTTGGTATATTGGCTTGCCTATTTCAATCAGGTGATTATGTATATTAAGGGGGTTTACAATCCATATATAATCCTGCATCTCTATAATGCCGTCTATAAGGCCGTCGGAGGACATTTGGGGTAGATCGTCGTCACCATCGTCCACAAATACAGGCGTAATGACTACAACCCCGCATTTGTACCCTATCATAACCCTACTTGATAGTGATGGATCAAAAGCTTGATAACGTAGACCATCTTATACACCCACAGACAATAGTTTGTGTGCATACATTGAAGCTATACTATTTCTTATTGTGTATGCTCATGTGTTTAGTTCACATGTCAAGGAGGACCCGTTGACGTCAACATTGCCGTATCGTCATCGTTGGAGATTGTGTTTAAAGGATCGCGATTAGCCTTGGACGCTCGGGCGGGGTGTCCAAAAAAGGTTAAAGAGAAGAAGGAACATCTACGGGGCATTGACTTTGCGGGTCCCGACGACAATGGAGGGTAGGAGGGACAGTTTAATGGAGGGTTACTGGTGGGGTCATCGTTTCATGTGCCTAGGAAGTTTTTGTTTATTGAATAGTATCATATGTAGATTCAAGAAAATAATCAAACTTCACCATAGACGTCATCCGTGCCATGTGTGTTCATACTTTTGTACACCAACAAGGAAATTATAAATAACCATGGTAGGGTTAGACATTAAAGAAACCCTGTGTGCACTGGTAAAACAACCTTGTGATTCCATTTGTTCTCATTTGTATCCCTTAAGCGAATGAGTCCAAGACCTCTTTACCGAATGAGCTGGCATCAGTGCCATCTTGAGAGACAAACAACCACAATAGTCAATACCTCGAGACAACACGCCAGAAAACTTCACAGAATATCTGGTCACGTACGAACAACACGCGTTGTTTTCAAGTCAAACACGTTGCCTAGGTGCATATCACAAATTCTCACATTGAACAAAGATTTCTGTCTCTTGTGCCGACAAATTAGCACTCGTTCATTCTCAGAAACATAGCCCAGACCATTAAGCTGACGGAACCCCTGGTGGCCAAAGGGCCAGCAGACATCTTTGGTGCCAGGGCAACGACGCAATCAGATGAAGATCTTGGGCTGCTCGAGACACAGGCCTGGAGACATGACCACCGGGTCTCTAAAGTGAGAGAAAAGCGAGGGAAAAAGGGCGAGACTGCAGAGACAATAAATGGTTCTATCACGGTTTCTATGCAAGCACTTTGTGTATGAAAGAACTAAGCCAAGCGAAGCGGCGAGGCGAGGACGGACAATGACGATCATCACGGTGGATTTACTCGCACATCCAACAATAGCCGCCCGACCTGGCGCGATGCTCTCGCCCGTAAGCCGTTGTGAAATTTGTGGCTTTGTAGGCCCGGCGCTTGTACATGGCCAAGGTATGGGACCCGACACACAGCGGCGTCCGCCTCGATCTACGATATTACGGCTTCTTGCTGGGTTTTTTCTCTTTCATTTTTCAGAACTTCCGGGATGGTCATAGACCTGACACACAGGGCAAAGCGCGAGTCAGGCTTTACCTAAAAATGCATTGGAATCTACACAGGGGGTTTAATGGGCTTTACTGCTTCACGGAGGAGAAACATAAGAGGTGTTGGTTTGGGTGCGTCTGTTGCCTGTGCGACAGACCCACTCGGATGCATTGATTTGTTGATCCATGGACGAATTCATGGTTAATGAGAAGGAATATCTGAAGGTTTCTCCTGAGGACTCAGATATTGACTGTTGTATATCGAAAGAAAGCTCAACTATGTTTGTGTAATGGCTGGAAAGTTTTACATCTAGAAGCTATGTGAAACCCGCAAGCCATATAATTGTGGTTAACCGCTTTTGCGCGGAATGCTGCAGGGCTTTGACGCTGGCCTCCACAGTGGAATGCATCGTAGCCTCACCCAGAATCTCACCACCAAAGTTTAACTCGACGTCAGCCGCTTTGCGCCAGCTGAAGCGTATGGTTGTCTGCACTCTGTATAAAGACCTTTTGCATATGTCTCTCTTCTGCACACAGTCCGGCACATTCACACTACTACCGACTAAACCCCAGCCACCTTGAGGGACCTCCATCACCGTATTGGGTGTGGCCTGACGTCGTGACGACATGGCTTTTGGCCACGGTTGATGCTGGTTCGCTGGTGCATGTCATGTTGGACAAGTGAAAGCCTTACTGAAAGTGGGTAACGTATAAGATAACAGAGTTCATCTAGCCACCTTGTAGTGGAGTTTTTGTTCAGACTGGTTGTGTCACCACGTGAAGATGCTTGGCTGGCGGCTCAAGAGGGTCTAGTTTGGTTATGATATAAATGTACAGTCGAGGAGAAAGTCTTGAATCTTCCTGGGGCTTACGTGTGACGTCCGATATGCTAAAGGAATATAAGCATGGGGATAGACCGGTAGACAGTATCGTACTTTTTGATAAACTCTTTAGCCGATCGTCAATTGAGCCTATATACACTTGCTTATTGCATACTTCCTTAATCAATCATCCATTTGTCACTCCTACGATCGAGTTCCACAATCCATCACCACTAAAAAGAGCGTCTAACGTCACTAATAGAAGCCAACAAGCTATCCGCTAGCCCGATTTACACGGACAATCCAGCTAGCTCAGAAGTTTTGCCTCTTTGTTTCAACAGGTCTTGGTGAAAACCAAGAAAGGAAACAACCAACATCACTACCAAAGACACAAAAGTGACACACGTTGTTGCTTCATCGTTCATAGAAAGTTTTCCCTACGACCCCAAATCCTCGCGCCGTGTCAAAAATTCTTCATACTTTCTTACATTCCACGCTACCCGCTGTCAACCACATCATCATCTACATTCCAGTGCTCTCGTTTCCCTGCATCGCCAAACGTCAACCTAACCTCGAGCATCCATAAATACACATCTCAAGTCAGCCCTGCGTCAACACGCTTGGCCACATTTTCCCGAATTGCCTTCCGTTTGTCTCGACCTGTCTGTTCCCGACCCGTTCAAAGACTCCGGCCGCCCGCCTGGGTCCCGTCTACTCTTCGATTGACGCTCAGTTTGCCGTCGGTCAATCGGTTGCTCCAATCAGCCACTCTTGGCCCCCCCCGGCCCCAGAGAATTTCCACTTGTAAGTTTTTTGCGCCCAATGCTTTTGCATCCGGCCTGTCCACCCACTCAAGTCGCGTCGTTGGTCTGCTCGTCTTTGCCCATGTTGGCGGGTTGGCCAGGCTACCTTGTCAATTGATTGAAATTCAAGCGTGCTGCTGCCACTGTGGCCCCTGGTCCTGGTGCGATTGGCCCTGGTTCGAGTTGTTCCGGTTGGTCCTCTGTTCGCATGTTGCTGTGTTGCCCTCGTCAGTTGCCATGCGTTTTCTTGTTGGCCATTGTCGCTCGTCCCTTTTCTACCTTTAACTTGCTGGGCAATCCTCCGTTTTGTCTTGTTTTTTCTACTCTTCTTCCTCTTCTGGTTGGTTTGCCATATTCTTCAACAGCGACCTGAGGAGTTGTGTCAATACCTTTGGTTGTTGGACTATCTTTTTTTGTTGTCCCTTCCTTTCTGCAAGTGCATATCCGGTGGTGTATCGGACAGTCAGCTTGCTTTCGCGCCTGGCAGCTGCATCTGTGCCGACCACACCGAGTGGAAGTAACAGCGAGGCATACAGCCGCCACTTCAACTGCGCTCATCAAATATACTGCCCCACTGCAAGTTTTCTATCATCTTAACTACAAAAGCCAAGGACGCTGTGCTTGTCGCCTGTACTGCATATTGGCACGATCAGAGGCTACACAACTTGAATTTGTACTCATTTTTTTTTCAGACGGGACCACTAACACGTTACGCGCTTCCTCACAGACTTTAGCACGACTTAGAGTTTCTCTTCGTTTGCGATTTCCCTCCTTCAGAAACTTGCTGCGACTCGTCCAGTCGCCAACCACCCCAATTTCGATTGGCTGTTTTAGGCCTAATTACTTGGCCCGGACTTACGAATTACCCACAACACTGATACCCACACAACTCTTTCGCATCTCACTCTTTTCATACAAATTTCATTTTCTTGAACGACAACGGATACCAGTTTTCCCCGTTTACTGCGCAATCAATTCGCCACCAAACTTTTATCTTTTTACGACCATATCTAATACTACCCTCAATGTCTGCTCTTGGCCTTGATTCCAGCAGTTTAATGTTGCCACCACCGACGGAGACAGATTCCTTTACTGCGCCAGACGACTTTGGTACTGAGCTTTCGCACAACGACCAACAGTCCATCCGCTCAATCCCTTCAGACGGATCACCAGTAATCATCACGGCCCAAAAACCAAAGGCCAGAGCATCGACAGGCCAGGCCTCGTTTATGATAGAGCTCTTCGAGGGCGGTACATCACAAGCTTCCGGAGTTGAGCGGAGACCAAGTGTACGAGTCAGAGTTACCCCATCAACAACGAAGAGTGAATCTAGACGCAGTGAAGGACGATCCAGACATTCTAGACGGTCCGAACTTGAGTACTTAGAGGACCACCTTGCTAGTCCCTACGCCTCTGCTACTGAAGAATCTACTGTTTCACGCAACCAACAAGAGATGGAAGGTTCATCGAAAACCCGCACCAAGAGGCCACTGAGTCCTTTGATTCCCGAGCCTCGGTCTAACAACCCACCACATGCCTCTGGTCAGGCATTGGCTAACCCAACTGGTAGCGACCTTTCCGCTATTCCCACAAACTCATTCTTGGATGACTCTGGAAATTCCGGATTTGGCGACAACAAGCGGGATTCTAGTCCACTTTTGAAAAACCGCAACCAAAAGCCCGCGAGACAGAATGAGCGTGAGCGCATTCGGTTGGCAGACAAGCCCTTGGAAAAAGAACAGAAACGGAGCAAAAGCAAGAGCGGACGCAGCCGTGCTAGTTCTCTCAGTGCCCATGCAAGGGAAAGAGAACGCGAGCGGGAAAAGAGCAGAAGTCTGGGACCTGAAGATGAGACATTGACACAGCTCACTCATCGTGATAGCTCTCATCGTTCCAAATCTCGCAACCGGCGTTCTTCACGTGGCGTTAACCAGGATTCTTTTGTGTCTGGTGTCGAGTCTGTAACATCTTCTGCTGTGTCTCGTGCCCATGACCGTCAGTCTATCCAGTCTTCCGAGGTTAACTCCAAGTTATTAGCAGCTGTTGAGGTTGCACTGCGCAAAGTCGTTATTCCTGAGTTAGAGGCAATCAAGCGCGAAAATAGCAAGCGCGACTCTTCCCGGAGATTGTCCATCGATTCTTCTGTTACTGGCGTGTCAGTCGATGAACGGTCCGAGCCTCCTAAAAAGCCCAGAAAGCACCGTCGTCAATCTTCCCGCAGTCGCCATTCGGATATCACAACGTCCAAAGACGAAGCTCCTCGGTCAGAGACCAAGTCCGAAAGGGAGCGGGTACGTGAGGAGTTGCCCACTGATTCAGATATTCACGATCCTAATCGGTCTCTTGTTCGTTCTAAGCTTGATGAGACGGATGATGAATATTATGCTGAGACACCCAGACGCAGCCCCGAGCCAAGACCAGTCCGTGTTAGTACTGGTGGCAGTCTGGCCAATGCTATTCCCTCTATTATTTCTAGCCGTGGCCCTTCGCCTCCACCACCAACACGCCGCCGCCATGGTCGCCGCCACCGGGTCTCGAAGCGGGCCAGTGATCGCTACGATGAGGAGTTCGATGATGAAAGTGTAGCGCCCCTCCCGCCAATGCCTCTCCAAAGTGAAATTAGCCCGTCGGAACCTGCTACTCGTACATCTTTGTTGACCGAGAGTGATCGACCAGCTTCTGCTATGGAGGAACTGGAAGTGAACAAGTCTGAACTTTCCGAAGGTGGCGGTGCTCTACTGCAGCCTGACCCTCAGTTCCACCAGATCGGCATGAATCTCGCCAACATATCACATGGTGACCTTCGTGCCCTACCTCGTGGTGTTGACAGTTCCGAAGCTCAACAACAAGAACGTGGACCTGTTCCATTCCCCGAAGAGTACGAACCTGACGAGTATGGCCAGAAGGTCCGCACCCAGCCTGTCCAGACTGAAGAGATCCATGATGCTGATCAAGACCAGCAGTACCCAGGTGAAGAGTACGAAGAGAGCGAGGGATACGATAGCTTTTACAACCAACAAGTTGTTCCGCCTCATCTCAAGTATGTGCCTTACCAGCCGGAACGCAGAGGCCTTAGTCCCATTTACTCGGTGTCTGGCTATACTGAGAACTCAGAGCTCCAGCCCCGCGACTCTCACCTGATCAACAGTGAGATGGATTACGCCCCTTCAGAGCCCATGTCACCTCGCCCCAACCGTCATAACTCCCAGATGAACAACAGTATGTTGAACTCCGAGATCATGGACGGCCCAGCACAGAGTGAGATTAGCAGCATGGCTGGTTACCCTCGGAATACTGCCTACACTGAGGATATGTCAGAACTTGATGAGATTGAACCTAAACAACCTGTCCGTACCTTGAGCGTCAACACCAATGCTAGGTTTGTGCCTGGTGCCGCTGTCGAAAGTGTGGTTGCGTCTTTGATTGACGGCTCGATTATGGATCAGAGCGTCACTGGCCCCAACCATGGGTACTATGGTACTGAGTCAGCTTTGTCTTATGGTGGTGCTCGTAGTGCCGTTTCCTATGGAGGAGACTCCCACTTGTCGCTTGATGACCCTGCTATGGTTCGGGAGCTCACAATCCGTAAGCGCAAGTCAGACATTGTCGAGACTTCGGCCATTGAGGAGCTTGATGAGGACGCCTATGATGATGCTTATGACGATGGGTCTATGACACCTACCGCCGAGGAGCACGCCGCTTACGCTGCTATCACCACCGGAGCTCTTGTGCGGGCGGTTCAGGCTCAGCAGGTTAACATTTCACATGAATCCAAGGACGAGCCCCTGTTATCACAGGGTGCCGGTGTCCAGCGCAACAAGTCTTTCAAAGAGCGTACTCAAGAGGGATTCCAACCAGCTTCTACTCCGGCTCATAGTGTTGACCGTTTCGACGATGATTCATTTGATGAGTCCCGCCTTGGTGCTGCCACGATGTCCGAGTTTGGTGAGCCGAAGATGTCCGCTAACGCTCTTCCCGATTTTGCTGATGCCCACCATTACGCTGCGTATGTAGATATGCCTTCAGAGCTGTCTTCGGTCGGCGATCACCAGCACGAGTCTCATGAAGCCGCCCGTAGCGCTGGCGAGCTTTCTTTCGTTGCTGGTGCTCAAGACAACATTTCCATTGGTCCTGGCCGCGACATTGACGAGGAACTTAATTTGACGCCACGTGCTTTGAGCCCTAAGAAGAGTACTACACCGCCGCTTCAACACAAAGACCGCTATACACCGGAGCCTCTCGTCGAAGATCTTCCTCGTTCTTCTACTGATCGCAAGCGTGAGACTATTGTCACCAACCCATATGAAAATATGAGTCCCATGGCCAGTCAGCGCCTTTCAGAAACGTTTGGGTACCCAGGTGCTGAACCTCCCAAGGATGAGGGCTATGTTTCCAACCCCACTCCCGACCACGCTTTTGGCAAGGACATCTCAATGCCAGACGCACCGCCTCATGTTGGCATGCACATTGACGATAACTTCTTCAGTGGTCGCTTGAGTGCCATGTCATATGGTATGAGCTCGCCTATGAACGACACTTCTGTCCTCACCAACGCCCAGACAGGAGGTAACATTAGTAATAAGGATATCATGGCGCTGATGCAGGAGTTGGTTGCTCGTGATGCTCAGCGTAATGCGCGTGACACCGAGATTGCGGCCATGGTCATGTTCCTCGCCAACGAGATGCGTACTCACTTTAGTTCAGTTGAGGATCGTATCAAGCAGGCTGAGGATGTTATCATTGACGAGGTGCAAGATTCGGAGAAGATGGTGATCAAAGCTATCAACGGACCCCGTCCCTTCCCTACTCCTAATGTTTCTCGCTCTTTGCCTGGTACCGGTACTACAAACAACTCTTCTTCTGTAGGACCCGATATTGGTCTTGCTGCCAAGAAGGGTAACTTCTTACGTCGCGCTCTCAACGGTCTCAATGTTACCGGTGCTAAAGATCTTTCTCGGATTGAAGTCATGCTGCATCAGCTGCTCGATGAGGTTATGGAACTCAAGGGTCAGCAGGGTCAGCCTGAAGGTCAGTCCGAAGGTACTTATTCGCAACTTGGTGGTGAAAACGACACTCGTGACGGTTACGATCCCGAAGGCCATGCTGGTACCTCTATTGCTAGCCACAGTTCTTACGCTCAACATAGTTCCAGCCGTCTTGACAAGAACGAGCGTAAGTATCAGGACCACCGTGTCAGTACTGTTGTTGAGGGCGAGGAGGAAGACCACACTCGCATGTACAGCCCCGTCGATGAGCGCAATGTCATTTCGCCGTCTCTCGTTCAAGACAATGCCCCTCGTGGTGAGCCCGTTCGTGTGCCATCTCCTATTCCTGAGCCTGTCATGACCCGTGCTATTACTACTCCTGATGTCGTTTCTTCTTCTCCCAAGTCCAACACCAAGTCTGAAAAGTCTCGCAAACACAAGTCTGGTTCTTCCATGGGAGCTCGTTTCTCCCGCTGGTCTGAAACGGCGTCTACCATCACGAAGCGTTTCCGGTCTAGCGGCGGATCTTCCAAGGACCAGACGTATCCCAATCAGCAGAATGCCCGTTCTCGCTCCGGCTCTGACTTCGGTACTTACCCAGAGCCCTCTACTCGTCCTCGCACTGCGCCATATCCTAGTGCGCGCTGCCATAACGATGAGTTCCAGGCTGCGCACCGGACACCTTCACCTCAGATGGCGAGTACTCCTCCACCAGTCGCCACTTACATGACGCCTGATCATCCCAAGTACCATGTCCACCGCAACTCGCTCAACTTGCAGCACCCTCAGCCACGCCAGGGCAACACTGAGCGTTTCAGAAACAATCTTGAGTCTCAAGCATACGACTATGAGAACATTAACACTCCTCGCTCTGCTGATTGGGGTCACTCGGTAACTTCACTTAACCGCTACAATCCGGCATCTACCTCCCAAAACACCCAGAACTCGGAAGCTCCTGTTCGCCCACCTAAGGAGCCTCTTGACAACGTCACTGGCACACCACGTTCCGGTCGTTTCGAAAACACTTATGCGTCAGCATACAACGGCAGTCCCCGTAGCCGCGACATCGACCGCTTGGCGGGTATGCCTACACGGAGACCATCGGGACCCAGAGCAATGACCCCCAAGAGCCCAAGTGAGGAGGCTAGAGAGGAGCGCAGACGGAACCGGAATACTTTTGGGAGTGTGGCTAGCCGGACGAGCCAAGTCACGGCTGACGATACGGATACTTTTTAGGAGGGTTGTATAGATTGGTTGGGCTTGGTTCATAGACGGATGAGGGAAAAGATCACTTGTTGGTGATCGATTGCTTTACTGCGTGCTTACTTTTTGCATTTTGGTTTTTGTTTTTTATGGGTTTTGCTGCGAGGGTATCGTGTCGTTTTTTTGCTTTTGTTCATAGCTGTTCTGTTTTTTTTGGAGTTGTCTTCCAAGTTGTTACTTGCGTCGCACTCATTGTAATGAATTGATACATTGTCTTTTAATCATAGTCCCATATATGCATATCTACCAGTGAAGTGAACAAGTATCATCAAAAAGAGCAATAGAATTAATAAAAAAAGACGTCAATCTCGTTTGCTGCTAATATTTTGGGTGCGTGGCGTAACGTGGCGTGGCATGAAAAGAAAAGCTTTCTTTCCTTCTAAGTGAACTTGGTGTGGATGATGTCTGGGTTCTCATGCCAGTCATCAATAGACACCCACATCTAACAAAGTAAACAAGTTAGCAAACACTCTCCAACAAACAGCAAAGAACCAAAAACTACTAACCTTCCTAAAGGTACTCAATCCCGCCAAAATACTCCCACCAATCCAAGTACTATACTTTCTTTCCGGCGGCGCAAAGATCTTAATACGCATGTCTCTGACGGCGAGTTTCTGCACTTCCGAGAGAAGACGGTCACCGAACCCACGGGTAAGCGTGCTGCCACCCGACAACACAATGTTACTGTACAGAGACTTGCGCAGGTCCATGTCGGTACGGGAGATGGATTCCACGATTATTTGGTGGACACCGGGGTATTCGAGACCGATGATTTCGGGGGAGAAGAGGATTTCCGGGGCGCGGAAGCGTTCGGTGCCGAGCTGCGCGGGGTTAGCTTGATTTTTTCATACAGGAAAAGGGGAGGTTACCTTGAGTTTACTGCCGTCTGGTAAGACATATTCCGACGTTTTCGCCGCATCTGTCTTGCCACCCGCCCATTCCTTCTCTTCCCTCTTCGGATCCGCCGCAATATAACAAACATTCTCCTTAATCAACCGCACAATCTCCTTCTCGGCACTGGTATGGAAGACATATCCCGTCTTGCGAAGTAACATCTGCAGATGCTCTGTGACATCTCTACCAGCCACGTCAATTCGTCGTATGGAAGCAGGCATGGCGAACCCTTCATAGACGGGTACAGCGTGCGATACACCGTCGCCGGAGTCGAGAACAATACCGGTTGTTCTGCCCGAGGCGTACAGAGAGAGAACGGCCTGGATGGACGTGTATAGAGCGGGGACGTTGAATGTTTCAAAGAGGATCTGGGCTGCCGTGTCGCGGTTGGAACGGGGGTTCAGAGGCGGTTCGGTGAGGAGAACGGGGTGCTACATCTCGTTAGTAATCATTCCACCATGTCCCAAAGTAAAACTAACCTCCTCACTCAACGTCTTCAACCCCTCACCATAAACATGTTCCCAAATCTTCTCCATGTCATCCCAATCCGTTACAATCCCGTGTTCCAGGGGATACCTAATCTTCAGCAATCCACGATACTCCGTCGCCGCCTTCTGTCCAATAAACACCTCTCCCTCAAGAGCACCAGCCAGCACCCGCAGGTGCTTAGGCCGGCCTACAAACGAGGGGAAGTAGCACTTTGGAAGGTCATCACCGGCGAAGCCGGCACGGATGGTTCCCGAGCCGTTATCGAGGACGATCGGCGCGTTATGAAGCGAGTCGGCCATGTGGGTGTGTTGGTATTGGATGTCGGAGGGTGGTTAGGGTATGTATAGTGGAGGGAGCTGCCGGTGATATCGTTAGTTAGTTTGTCTTAACTAGTCAAGTACACTCCGTCTGTAGAAACCCCGCTACCTGGCTGCTACTTCTCACTTACATACCTAGAGAGTCTATTATAGTACCAATTCTGGGCACTTTGTCGTATTCACAATCACAATCACAGGCCCGTACAGCGGCAAGCAGGGC
>JMSH01000161.1:0-31284 GCA_000712465.1 Huntiella moniliformis | reverse complement strand
CGGGGAGGGTCTTCATCGGATGGGCTGGTATGGTATTTTCGTGGGGTTAGAGAAACTTGGGGATAGCCACGCTTGATGATACCTGAGCCTGAGCATCTCACCATCATACACCCGTAAGCCATTTCGTCTAATGTTGGCGGTTATCGTAACGTCAAAGTCACCGTCACACGAGCCGCAAACTCGCCAACTATGTGACGTCTTTAAAGCGCCTTTGACGCGAGCCGTTTTGGGGAGGTATATGCATGGTTCGATTTGGATGGACTGGACTGGGGTGGTGGGGTGATTTGGAGAAGGTACGTAGGTATGTGAGGTTACATTGGAGAAGGCGAGGTTATAAGGGTTTAAATGGAAGTTTGTGCTACGGGAGTTGTGATTTTGGAAGGACATGGTGGTGATGTCTGTATAAGATGACGCAGTATAGGATTTCTTAACATGGATTATGGGGATTATATAGTTAGTGGATTTGATGGATGGGGTTAAAGTAGTGATTGATAAAGACATCTTATATGAATCCATTTTGGGAGAGCCCCACTTGACGGATACCTTTTAACAAGAAAGATATTCACAATCCCCGCTCTACAACCTCACCTCATCAATCACCAGGCGACGAGCATCTACCAGGTCACAAAAAAATGGCCTTACAATTCAAAGTCCGACCAGTCCACGAGACTCTCGATCTTAGCAAAACCACCTGGAAGGGTGTCAGCCGAGTCTACATATCCAAAGAGTCCTTCCTCACGTTAACCAACAAACTCGACGGAAATATACCATGTACCCTTGAAATTGAATCACGGGCATCCGGCGAGGCCACGGAGGATATCCCGGTGAAGAGAGAGGCATCGTTGTGTTTAATGCCGGGAGGAAAGAATGTCTCGCCTAATGTAGTCCAGATGACGACGACGTTTCGGAAGGTTTGTGGGTTGGAGTTGGGGGATGTTGTCAAGGTTGTGCCGACGGGTGAGAAGATTAGTCAGGCGGAAAACGTTACGGTTGTGGAGGAGGGGGAGGGAACGACGGAGTTGGAGGAGAGGGATTTGAAGGCTTGGGAGTGGCTTGTGGGGAGGTTCTTGGGTGAGTTATTTGGATTGGTGAGATGAGTGGAACTAACGATTTCTAGAACGGGCGGAACAAGTCTTCCCTGGAATGTCCTTTGACATATCCACCGTCGGAGTCAAAAAGAAATTCAAAGTCCTCTCAGTAAACGACTCCCCAACAACAAACTGTCTCGTCCCCTCCACCTCCACCGCCACAATCAAAATTCTCCCCCCCGGAACCTCCTCCTCCCTCACCACCCCCACATTCACCGGCCGTCTCCATCTCGCCCCTATCGCCGGCTACCACCCGCAAATCAAGCTCCTCAACCGCTTCCTCATGAACTTCTACACTCCCAGCTATACCCCGCACGACGCGATATCCTGCGGCTTCGTACTAGCCGGTGGTCCTGGGACTGGTCGGACGTATATATTGGATAAATTGGCAGCGACGGGGTGGGGCCGGGTTTTTAGAGTTTCCCCGGCGGATAAGTTGGCGGGGATCCAGGAGGTATTTAAACAGGCGAGGGCGATGCAGCCGGCGGTGGTGCTGGTGGATGACTTTGAGCAGCTTATTCATAAGGATCGGGCTAATTATAACACGGTTATCAACTTCTTTGCTACCGAGTTAGATTCGTTAAGTTTGGAGGCGAGAGAGAAGGGTGTTTTGCCTTCTGTTGTGGTGGTTGTTGCTTGTACCGATTATCTCCTCGATATCCCCAATAAACTGCAAAAACCCCAACGTCTCGAAGACTTCGTCAGTCTTCCCATCCCCGACCCCAGCGCCCGGTTAGAAATTCTCAAGTCGTTGGAAATCCCACTAGCATCGGAAACTGCCCTAGAAACACTCACCAATCTAAGTCAAAAGACGTATGCTTTTTCCCCTGCCGATCTGAACAGGTTGGTTCTTACTGCTAAGAAGATATATAAGACCCGGCGCCTAGAAGCGGATATCCCCCCGTTAACGAACGGCCCGGATCTTCTCACGCATGAGGATTTCACCGCCGCTTTGGCAAAGGTGAAACCGACGGCTATGCATGATATTAACTTGAAGCCACCGACGGTCCACTGGGATGATATTGGTGGACAGGCGGCTATCAAGAAGACCTTGCAAACCGTGATTCGAACTGTAACCCACCCCAACATCCGCCGGGTAAATCCCGCCACGACCAAGGGTCTCCTCCTCTACGGTCCCCCCGGCTGCTCCAAGACCCTCTCAGCACAAGCCCTCGCCACCGAATCCGGCTTCAACTTCTTCAGCGTGAAAGGCGCCGAGCTCCTAGATAAATACGTCGGCGAATCGGAAAAAGCCGTCCGCACACTCTTCGCGCGAGCCCGCGCCGCAAGCCCATGTATCATATTCTTCGATGAAATCGACTCCCTCGCGTCCTCGCGTAGCGGGGGCGGCTCGGCTAATAAGTCCGTCTCGGCAACAAACGTGGTGACATCGCTACTTACAGAGATGGATGGGTTTGAGAGTTTAAACGGGGTTCTTATAATTGCGGCGACGAATCACCCGGAACAGGTGGACCCTGCACTTCTCCGGCCGGGACGATTCGATAAGTTACTTTACGTGGGGCCGCCGGATCAAGCGGAGCGGGAGGCGATTTTTAGAATGTATTGTAGCAAGATGCCGGCGGCTACGGATATTGATTATACGGCTTTGGCGGCGAGGGCGGAGGGGTTCTCGGGGGCGGATATCAGGGGGATTTGTCATGAGGCGGGAGATGCAGTGCAGGAGTTAATTGATAGTGGGGAACGGGAATGGGAAGGGGCTGTTAGAATGGGGGATCTGGAGAGAGCTGCGGATGTCATGCCGAAGAGTATTAGCCAGGAAATGGTGCAGAGATATGTTAAATGGGGGGCTAACAGACGGCGGGTTTAGTGGTAGTATTGGTGTAAAAGTTTTGTCCTTCATCTCATGTCATGTCATCTTACCCTGTTTGTCTGTCTGTCTGTCTGTCAACCTGTCTCAATCTGTCCGACTACACTGTCAGGAACTCGGCCCCTACCTTCTCCAAATAATCCATCTACCCACGCACGCCCTCTCGGAAAACCGAGCTCGGCGCTAACTTATCCCCCCCAGGGAGAATACAAAAACCCATGACCCGTCATACGCCCGTGTAACAGCCACCTAATATGGTCTGACGAAAGGTATCTAGGAAAGATGGTGGGTAGGATGTAGTAATCCCATCTGCACGGTCCCTTATTCCCCAGATTTCCCCGCGTCTTGGCTTAGCCAGGGTAAGAGATGTACATACATAACATGGCATGGGGATTTATCGGTATCTTCTTGTGTAAGTGACAAAAAAAAAGAAATGGAATTCACAGACGTGCTACTCTGGATTATAAAACAATGAAACCACCCAAGTTAGCCAACCCAAAAAACAAACAAAAGGAGACCAAGTCATAACTCGTCATATCATTCATTACCAATCCATCACTCCGTCAAATCTCCCCACGTCTCTCGTAAATCTCTAGCTCTCCACTCCGTAGACCATCCACACTCCCCTTCAACTCGTCCAAGTAACCCCAAAATAGCCTCATGCTCCGTCGGATGTGACATACATCTCCCCGCAATCCATAAAGGCTGCGTACTATCCATCCAAGCGCCATGACACTCATTACTCAAGCTGACTCCACAAATCTGTCGTGCATGCCACAATGCACTGCGACCCTTGGGGGCAAGTCTGACGCCGGCGGGTTTATGCTGGAGCATTAACAAGGCGGCTGTGTGGAATAGTTGGTTTCCTGAGATGGCGGCAGCGTTACTGTACAGGATTGTAGGGAATGGTCTACTGTCGCTAGATGGGATACACATGATTTGGCGCAGTTCATCTGGCCTCGTGGCATGCCAATCCTCAATATTCCGCCATAACGCCGCCCAGCGGGTCCTGAAATCCTCATCATTCCGCGGCGCACCATCTCCAAAACACGGTTCTAACGGGTCCACGCCCGTCGCCACCGTCGCCGGAACAACAGAGGTTCCCTCGGGCGCTAGGAGATCCTGCACCTGTGCAACTAAATGGACTGCATAGTTGGCCCATTCTTGGAATCCGCGGGTACTCACCGCGTTACGGAATAACGCAGAGTCCGTGTCCATGTCAATCTGGGAAGCCCACCACGACACAGGAATTAACGTGCGTTCCGAGGAAATAAGCCCCCCGGAGACGTCGAGACGGGCAAATGTCCAGAACAGGGCTTGTTCGAGACCGCCGACGAACCCGTTGATACCCACGGCCACGAGAAGACTGGCACAGCCGTCCATGTGGCGACGCCACAGCTTCGGGTTACATGTCATCATCTCGAAAACAGAGAGGATGACGGAAGATGCGAGAACCGCGGTAGTCCGGGTTTGTAGGGCACGTGAAAGTTCATCGACTGCCCGTTGGTATAGGGCGCCGCTAAGTGGGACTCTAGCGCGGCCAGTCTTCTCCATTTGCACGGCGGAGACGGCAAGCATCGCGTGGCTAAGGTGGCTGTGTTTCTTGGATAAAGAAGGTAGATGGTTCCGGAAGGACTGGCTGGCGTCGAACTTGTCTAGCCATGGGGCAACTTCGCGTACCCAGTTGGTCCATAGGGCACATTCATCTTCCACCGTCATCTCAAAAGGTTCAGGGGCTGGTGCCATGAGATCTTGGGCGTCGGGCATACGGTGTTCATGGGTACGTTGTTCACCGGGTCCACTGGGAAGTTTCTTCCGGATAGTAGGGGAACCGGATGTTGCTCTGCCCATTCGCGTGCGACTTTCCCGGAAGAGAGAGTTCCGAAGGAGTCTGTGGAATTCAAGGTATGTGCTCCCGGGGGTGAAGAGACCATCGTCACGGTAATCTTCCGTAGTGAATGATTGTTGCTGGTGAATAGTATCTGACATACTGTGCACGGCGGCTCTAGAACTGCCTGAGTCAAGGTTCATATTGAGTAACCTGGAGGCCATTGTTCCATCAGCGGCAACGGAGCGGGCGGGACGGTGGTCAGAGTGGGTGCTGGTGCTATGGGCGACGTTGGAAGTTGGTGGGGATGGACCTCCACGGCTTAGGAAGAGGAGGTTTTCAACGGCGGTTTCGGTGACGTCTTGTACGGGGGATTTATGGGTGCTGGCGTGGGACTCTGTCCGCGGGTATGTGTTATGCGAGGGATCCAACAAAGTCACGTCATGGCGGAAAGAGCCAGTGCGGTGGTCACTTGACTTATGGTCACTGTGATCGGCAGTATCTGGTGAAGGAATGCCAATAGCGGGGGCATAATAAACCGAGGAAGGACGAACAGAAGGAGACTTTGTAGCCGGTGTGGGATAGGGAGGTTCGGCGTTGAGAAGCGGACAACTGGGGTTTGGACTCCGTGGGCCACGCGATGGACGGCGGGGAACGACGGCGGGGAGATGTGTCTCGGAAGGACCCGTGGGCTCGGCAATGGTCGTGGTCTTCTGGGCAGACTGTATAGGTGACTCATGGCGCTCTGCAAACGGCCTCTTGCGGGGATTCTTGGGAGACTCACTATTAGCGAGGGCCGACTCCTGACTAAGTGGGGAGTGAACAAAAGTCAAACTGGAGGGACCCTCTCCATCAGTATCGTCATCGGTATCATGATCGATGGAGGGAAGATGCAGGTTATAATCCCTAATAACCTCATCTCTAACATCCAAAATCTCATAGTTGCGCGGTCTTTTAGAGGCGCGAAGCATTGAGGGGTGATCATTTTCCAAGGACCAGGCATGTTCAGGACGGAAAGTCAATTTGACGCCCCATTCGCAGTATTCACCACGGCGGGTACAGGCGGTACAAGTGGGATGTACCTCGTCGCATTTCCGCTTGCGCCGACGACAATTCAAACAGCCGGTTCTGGTACGGGCCATCTTCTTGCGCTTGGGGGGTGTTTCTGGGTTTTCATCGGCGGTGTTTGAGTCGCCTGGGAGAGTAGATGAATGAGGGCGTTTTGAGAAATAGATGACTTTGCGGGGCTTGGACTTGGATGCTGTTGAAGGCATTTTTGGCGATTTCGTAGACGTGAAGAAGTATGTGTGAGGTGTGTCTGTATTATATGTGGGAATCAAAGATTTTCGGGTTCGGGTCGGGATAGGTGGGAGTGTATCGTGAATTGGACGCAGTAGAACATTTATATGGTGAAAACGGATAGTAGAAGGTATTTGAGGAAATCCAAAGACGGATTACGGACGAGGAACGGGACTTGTTTAAGGCGGAAAGTGGGAGCTATTTCTCAGAGTGTGTTAGAGGAGAAGAAATGTGGCGGTGGTTGTCTTGAAATAGGTTTACTTACATAGTAAAAGAGATGGTCTGGAACAGGGCAGATCAAGCGAAGATGCTGCGCGATGACCGAGAGGGCAAGTATAAGAGGTTGACAGATGTTAGGCTGATATTGTATGTATGTATGTAGGTATAGATGCAAGACTCTTTTTGGAGAAAAGGATATTGACGAATGTTATGTATTCAAGGTAATCAAGAAAGAGAATAACTAAAGAAGAGAAAAGAAGAAAGAAGGGAGATAGATAAGTCGAAATTGGAATAGAGGCTAAGTAGTGAGTTATGAGAACATGAACAAGTGAGAGTGAAGTCAAGTGAGTTTTTGTCAGTAAGTAAGCGGCAGCGCAGTGTAGAGAAAGTATAGAATAGAATAAGGCAAGCTCCCCCAGGCACATGTTAAAAAAGTAAAGAGCAAAAGGGTAAATCGAAAAATAGGTTAGTAATTTATCGACTACTTCTTCTTCTCCTCCAAACCGACGGCTTTACTATCAGGAATAAGAAAGGGAGACAACATCTTTTTTTCTTTTTCTTTCTTTTTTGGAAACCGGGGAGGATAGACAGACAGACAGACAGGCGAGACAGGACATATGATAGATAGACAGTATGGGGTGTGATTATAATCAAAGTTGGAGAAAGTCTATAGGTTGATCAGGGTAGGGGGTGCATATTCTATTCATTCTTGACGGGTATTAACAAGCGATTAATTTATGTGTGTTTTTTTGTTCTTTTATGGGAGGAACTCTTTTTTTTTCTTTTTGTTGTTGGTAGAGGTGCGGAAAGGATAGGAAAGTTTTTGGTTTTTTGTTAGTGAGGCTTGGCGATGGACTCGACGAGGAGGAGAACAGACGTTAATTAGATGGTCTTTCTAGATTTGGTAATTGGAAGCTACATACATACGATACATACGATGGATTTGTTTCAAAGGACGTGATAATTTTGTTAACAGTATGATTACATAGATCTTGAGGAGTTATAGCTACTTAATCAACTTCAGTGTACTTGTACCTCTACAAGTATTGGCCTAGACTATTCATATCTACATACACTCATCATACACCAAAACTTGGAGAATACCACCATATGGCGATTCCTCTTCTGGCTGTGCGGCAACAAGGATTCAACAATATGCGTGCGTATGCCAAGACAAATTGACGTCTAGTCAGCTGCAAAACCCATCACAGACCTATGTATGTCTGTACCTTTACTCATCATATCCCCAACTCATCCAATCTGTCGTGACCCCATCACCCTCAGAAATCCGTGTTACATCACGTGACCTTACAAAACCCCGAGAATACTCCCCTCCTTGTAGACTCCACCAATCACGTTCTAAAAAGAATACAACTAACCAATAGAACCCGTTGTGAAAGTAACAAAAAGTGCCGGTTTTCTTGACATCCCTTCATGTTTCTTTCCCCACATCTGGTTTTTGGACTTCTAATCCCCAGCTTTTTTGAATGGCGTGAATCCATTGGTAAGACGCTAACTTTGTCTAGCCGATGCGGTGGTGCTTCCTCCGGGTTATTTCCTGCGAGGGGGGGTTTTATGTTCTTCTGTGTTTTTTAAAAAGGATAGGTGCACGCGACTTGATTAACGGAAACAGAAGGAGAAAAAGACTATGTATCTCCTTCTTAAATGACACCATAGTCGCTATCTATATACAAAATCATCTCATCAGAGTCTCTGTCTCTCTCTCTCTCTCTTAAAACAAACCCGACCCGGCATTTATCCGGCCCCCACCAAAAAATCATCCAGAAAATACAACCTTCCCCACGGGGATTTCCAGCCCCCGTCTATCCCAAAAACCCACATCACCTTGAACTGAAATTCCAGCCCGTCCTTCTCCGCAAATCCGCTTCTCTTAGCCAAACAGGGAAGAGAGCCCGATTTGACGGGTAAACTACTTGGCGACGGAGTGGGCGCAACTTTGTGCCTTGCTTCCGAATTGGGATAAGATTTTTTGGGGTGAGTTTTGGTCAGTGTCTTAGTTGGGTTAAAATGGCATCTTGACATGATTGAATATGGCGTATGTTTGTTAAGATGATCTTGATTTCATAGTTCATATTTTCAAATGGATAGACAGGATAGATCGGATTCTCACTTTACATACATACAACTTCAACGCATTGGGCTGATTCCGTCCTTACCTTGGTCACTTTAAGGCGGGTAAAAGTATTCCCTGTCGCTAAATTGACGTGGTACATGGCGATTGTGACGGGTGAAGCGGATACAACAAGAAACTTGGATATGAGGCTTGGAAATACCGAGAACGGGTGACTTCGGTATTGGCCGGATAACGGTGTATTTGGATTTATTTGGATATGCAAAGCGACCTTACATCGCTGAATCTTACTTACTTTGGCTTTACATTTTAACTTGTTTAGGCTTTACTCATATACACATGTATGTATGTATACATTCATACTCAATAAGTTTGTCAAGCCCAAACCTGATTCATAGATGAACTTTCTCGTGCCTTTTGTATTCCCACACACTATACAATGGGAACACCAATAATCCCTTTTTCTCATAATCAATCCCAAAACAGACATCAATCGATATCTTAGAAAAATGATGGATGTGTCTTATTCCTAGCGTCTTCCCTTCTATAGCCCTGAAGCGCCGTGTTCTCTCATTTATCATGAATCCAGACACAGACTCTCGTTGTACAACACAACACCACGAAATCGCCATATATTCGGCTTGACGGAAGTTCACAGTCCAAGGAAAATGCCAAGCCTAAAATTGTCATATGCCCTGTCCTTGCTTCTTTGGCCCGTGATCATCATCATCAGCACCAACCAACTATGTCTGTAAAAAAAAACATCATAAACATATTCACAGAGAAAACAAAGAAATTCTGAGACGTGGGATTCAAAGAGGGGGGCGTGTGTATGACGGTTCATTCATCCAAGTAACCAGAAAGAAAGGAATCCTTCATTCATGTAGATACACACAAACATGGTCTTGTGATGTCTACAACACATAGCAATCGGAACCACCAACGACATTCGCCAAGACAATTCTACACATACAATCATCTACAAATCCACAGAAACTCCCCGCTTACCATGCCCATATGTAAGCAGCCCGCTTCCCGAGTTCCATACTTGGTTCCAATAACCGTTCGTGAGGCGTCTACCGAGAATGATCGACCAAACCCTCTCCAGTACAACCGATCTTGGCAGCCGCTCTTTCCGATGTTAAAACTCAAGTAGAGCGAGTAGAAACCAGCATATAGTCTATTTAGTCAAGAAACCTATATTCGTCATGAGCTTCATACCCTATTTCATCAGTCATAGTCACCTTAGCCATCGGCTTTTTCGGCTATGTCTCCCCCATTTCTTGTCCCTGGCGCTTCCCGCTTAAAATACCTTCCGTTCTCCCGGCTTAGCTAACCGACACCAAGGCACATTTGATTGGTCAATGAATCTCTCCCCTCGTCAGGGTCTGAACCCATGAAGAAAGTCGCATACACATGTTCACAAACCATCATTCAGCCCCTGTCCATCCAGCAAGACAAGCTTTTTTTTTCTTTCTCGTTTTCGTTATTCCCTAATGACTATTAAAAGAAAAAAAAGTATTGCGTGCGCAGCTCATTACATAATTACCACGGCCGTTCATGACAAAACTATGTAAAGAAAAGCGTAACAAAAAAAGAGTTTACCCTCGGCTTTAAAATAACAGAGAACCACAATATGAGCGGCGGGTCAAGAAAAAAAAAACCACCTAACTGATTCACTGGGGAATAGAGAAAACAAGTCTAGTCCCAACTAGAAAACAAAGAATAAAGGGTATTCCTCGAGAAAAGAATACACTCACTGACAGACCGACTTCGCTTGCCATTTCCGTTTTAAGCCGAGAATTCCAGATCCGCGTTAGTAGAAAAGGGAATAGGCCAACGGCAACGGCAACAGTGGCCTAACATTTGCCAGACTGACACGAAGAAAGAAAAAAAAGGGTAGCCAAGTAAAAGCCAAGCGATTCGATTCACGGAAGAGTGGGATGATGATATCCCATGAGGCCATTTTTATCATGTATCGTATGGAGGAGGTTACAATGCACAAGAGCAAGATGATGCGAGGGTACGGACCGGTATGGATGGGTTCTTTTTTTTAACTGGCTTGTGCTTGGATATTGCAAGCGCCATTTTTTTTCTCTGTTTCTTGAGGGAGACGCTTTTTTGAGGTTTGGTGACGGGGGATATGGGCTTTCATTTGTGGATTTCGGGATTGCGTTTTGGGTTTGTAGGACGGCCTCATTCTTCATTGGAACGGTGGTGGAGCTCCCTTTTGGGTGGGGGGGTTTTGGGTGTTTTGTTCTGTGCTTTTTTGGTTGGCCGAGGTTCACACGGACGGGAGTATTTGGTGATGATTTTGAAGTTACTGACTTGTAATGTATATGTGTATGTACATACCATGTCTAGTTGGTCGTGCCTGTTTGACCATCAGGGACTTATCTCCCGAACTTGTCTATTCATTCGTTCAAACCCCATTATCTGAAACAATCCGTCTTTTTCCCGAACGATATCCTACATAATACAACATTCATCATTGCGCTTATGAATCTCTGTTCGTATGTGTCTATGTACATACAAAAAGATTCCTACCCGAATAGTTACAC
This sequence comes from Huntiella moniliformis, assembly GCA_000712465.1. Taxonomy (NCBI): domain Eukaryota; kingdom Fungi; phylum Ascomycota; class Sordariomycetes; order Microascales; family Ceratocystidaceae; genus Huntiella; species Huntiella moniliformis. The sequence goes on along the minus strand of JMSH01000161.1, from coordinate 20,369 downwards.
CTAGGCATGTCCCGTTCCGTTCGTTTTTCTTCTATAACCCCATGTAACTGGTCTCGTGAGCAGCAACCTTGGCATCCGATGCCATGTCCATCGGGAGTTTTAGGCTTCTATTTTACTTATATATGTATTCTCCAACGCTATAAAATGCACAATCCTTTCCTTTTTGAGTATTCTATTTGTTTATATGAATCACAAAAGAGTCACCACCTTCGGCAAATTCACCAAGAAAAAGAGCCATATAAACTTCCCGGTCACTCAAGCAATATCTGACAGATACATACATACATAGGTCCCCTCTTAATTCTCGGCAGATACTGGGCCGTCCCGGTTAGACACTCAGTCACTCACTATGTATTCCCTTCGCAGTGTGTTTGTTTTTTGCGCAACATGCACGAAAATTATACACCCTGGGCCAATGTGTCACTTGACCTAATGTAGGCTTGCCGCTTTGGGTAAGGAGAACACTTATATGGCTGTGAACAACAGGGACGTGGGTATGTATAATGGGCTGGAACTTTGAATGGATGAAAGGCGCATGCAGTTGCGTTTGGAGGTTTTTGTCTTTAGAAACTTGAGAGTGACGATACTTGTTTTCTCTTTGCTAGGTTACTAGAATATACGTACATATCTTATCTTCTACAGGGCTGTATGGTGCAAGATAAAGGGATATCTATGTGAACTATACATTGAGGAAACAAGACACATGACCATACTATGTACAGTACATATACATCATCCCTAAAATACCCGTCCTCCCTAAATCCCAATAACCCAGCAGCATCCAGCAGCACCCAACTATCAAGTAAAAAGAACAATCCTCTAATATAAACAAAGAACACCGTCCAAAATCAGGAACCCAACCCCAAACGCAACAGCCCGCTTTCCCCAAAAACAGAAAAAAAGTCAACATCCCACACCCCGAATAAACTCCGTGCCCTTTACCCTTCCAGCTGGATCGTAGTATTTTGTTCTTTTTTCTACATGGGGAAGAATTATAGAAGAGAGGGGGGCGTGCGACATGGCTGGGTACGGCTTTGTTGCTTGTGAGTGGAGGCCAGGGACCATGGCTTGGCTTGGTTGGTTGGGTTATATGGGGTTTATTTATTGATGATTTGCCGAGAGCCCAATTACATGACGATGGGTTTGGGTTGGTTGGTTGGTTGATTTCTCATACTTACTTGAGATTTATATCTTAGTTAGATATCTTGTATCTATCTATGTGAATAGCTTCAAGGGAATCTCCAACGTCAAATTACCCCTACAAAGGAAGAACACCGACCGAGTCAGTCCTTTCCTTTAAACCAAGACATTACCTTTATATAAACTCGGCCTATCTAATCTTCCATCCATCCATCCGCAATTGTACATACACACACACATTCTCCATCCTCAAAGTCTCGTCCCTCGCTAGTCTTCCCTCCCCGTCTAGCCTAAAAACCCAAACTGCCAACCCGGCATCCATCATCCCCACTCATTCCATCGTAAAGCCCCCCACGCCATTGGTCCGGCCGCCCTGCCCTATCCACCAATATCAAGTCCAAGCCATGTCACTGAATTCTCCCTATCTCCGACCCAGTAACCATTAACCATGCGGCTCAACATCATCATCTGTCATCGTAAATCTACTATGAGCTAGTGCTTGTATTGCTCTTGTGCGTGCTACGCCATCGAGCATTCTGATGGAGATAAGTGAGTCGTCATTTTCTTCTCCTGGTGATCCTACCCACCTATTCGTCTCCGCACCATCTGGCATCTGCATGCGCGTTGCATCAAGACCACTTTGGAATCCTCCATCGCTTTGTAACATCACGTTCTTGATTAGGTCGTCTTTCTGGATATCCACCTCGGCTACACTTATCCCCCTTCCCAAACTACTTCGCTTCCGACAACCTCCTGGTTATATCCGGAATACAGTATACCACCCATATCATTCCTTTTAGAATTCCATACCTACCCACATACATACGTAATTTCAACACCCCTTTTTCAAATGCCCTACGCCCGTTACATTTATCCCCGGGAATAACATAAACATGTCTTGTCTCCTCCCCTTTTTCTACTTGATGGGCTCAGCTGTAGATTTAGCAAGATAATCTCCAGATCTAAAATGTGCGGGGGACCATTCACCGGGGGAGGATTCCGTAGTATCTTATTTTTGCCCGACTCTAACTGGATGAGCCTCATCGTTCCAATTCTTCACATCATCATGTCTATACACCAACCCACCAAAGCTATATCCTTCCTGATTCCGTAAAAAGCCATATTCATGATAATTAGTGGGCCTACCACACGTAACCATAACGAAATAAACACCACCCCATCGCAACCCGCCCCTCCCCATCGCAACCGCGTTCCCGCCCGTATTCGGCAATCTCTATCCCGTGACATCGCCGGAATCTCCACAGTCATTTCCCGCCAGACGACAACTATACGTATGGATATATACCGGACACGGCAACGCTAAGCCGCTTTTTTTTTTTGAAGGAAAGGGGTTTGGGAGGGTTACGTTCAGGCGGGCCCGTGGTGACACAAGGAAGATTCATTTATTTGTAGACAGGTTTGGGACTGGGAGGGAATGGTGGGTTCGGTCACCGAGGTTGAGCGAGGTGGGTTCATGGTGGGCTGATGGTGGCGTTTGTGTGTCGGGTAGGTGTTTGGGAATTGGGTTTGGGGTTTTGTATGCGGGGTGGAGTGCCTGGAGTGGAAAGTCTAGGCGCCGATGCCGGATGTATATTAGGTTGGCGGTTTTGTTGGGTCGTAGAGGTAAGGAGGTAGAGGTTTCTAGATTTGGACTTGAAGATAGAGTTATTGTTTTTTTGGAATTGAGAAGAAATTATCGGTAAGGCACATGCAATAGAAATCATGTCCGATTCGTGAATATCCCATTGATTGCGTCCACTGCCACTCAACAAATACTGAGCACTAAGTAGCTTCATAACTCTATCTCCAAGTTCTCGAGTATTCTGGTATATATTTCTTATCTCTGCTTCATTACAATTAACACTCTACTCTACATTATAAAAGCTACCTCGATACATTGGGGGTCGTCGTCTTCCGGTTAGTCTGTGTAACCACATCGATAACATCGTGACTTCCTGAAATGGTGATATATGAAAGAACGTATTCTTCGGTGTTAACATCTGGTGTGTTTCGGTGTATGTCTTATATGCGTATTTCTTGACTTATTCTCTATCGAGTAATATATATCACCTCAAGTCCAACTGGTAGAGTATGTTGTCGTAAATTTAGTGCATGTCCGGCTATTTTCATATTTCACACGTTGATATGAATCCCTCAGCATATTTCTAGAACTCGTGTCATCCGTACGCTCTATTTCTTGCTTCTTTGTCTGGTAGTTCATTGTTTCTTCTTTGAACCCAACATTGTAGTCTACCACTGATATTTCCGTGACCTCCAAGAAAGTCCCTTCTGGATCAATATGTACTACAATATTTGATGCCACGACTTGTTGTTCTCCCCGTGTACATCTAACTCTTTCCTTTTCCTTGTCTTTTACGTTGTTCGCAGCATGTTTTCATGTGTGCCTAGGCAGTTCTATATGTTTAACAATCCAACATCTTACTCTTCGTACTGGAACAATACTACCTCTAATTTTGCACACATTTCTGTTAGCCAGCATTCCTTATCATAAGTTGATAGTTCGCTTCGTGGAGCTTAAACTTTGATGTATCATAGACCAGTTGATTGATTGACGTATCTATCACACTCTATAATCATGATCGATCCCAACGGCCCGTTGCCGCGGATCCTATGTCCTCACCATGACTTCTACACTACAATATCACCATCATCTATCAGAGACCTCTGAACCCATTAAAACCCCCAAACACTATCAAACTACTGGTAAGACTGCTCCTTCACTTAGTCTCTAGACAGTGCAGAAGAAAAAGATAACTTAGGTCATTTCGTGACAATTATGTGTTTTTTTGTATCATTAATATAACTATAACCATAGTTTTGTAGTAGCAGTATCAAAAGCGGGACCATTTACTTTGCTTTTGTGAATACTATTTCCCAACAGCTCGTTATCATATTTGGTTTCCATTACTTCATGTGGCATATCTTCTTCATGCAACACATCGTCTATCTATAGGGTTCAACCCCGGTATATGCTTCCACGTGACTTTGTCAAGGCATGCAGGTACCTGACCATCAACCAAAACGCCACTGCCACAACCTTTGTTTACTCTGTTGTCACCTCTCATTTGCGCAAACACGTGTGTTATAGTGCTCAACCGCCTGAGCTCAGGACCAAACCATAGCAATGTTCTTATCAGATCACCGTATAATGTAGTCAACAGACGCATGGACCTAAACTCCTAAACTCCCGAGCATAATGTTTGAAGTTCGCGATTTAAATGCGTGATACCATTTGACGTGCAGATGACCAAACTAGCTGAATGGGTAAACCTCGCTTTTTTACAAAACACGGGAATATTTCCAGCATGTGTTCTAGGCACCTCCTTGGTGTTGATTTGACGTTCCATTAGTGGAACTTCATCTTTGTGGTTGCCTAAAATCCAGATAACACCCACCTGCCTCCAATAATGACGTAAACATGTTCAACCTGCCTTTGTACTTAGCTCGCTCACTGTAACCGAGCGCTGCGACCGAGTTGGTTTAAAAGTCCCCACCACTTAAGCCCCCCCAGTCATCGCGTCCCGTGCCCATGTCTCTGTACTGGAAATGCGACAGCGCATCAAGAAAAGGGACTCGATGTTGGAAACTTTCTCCCTTTTGACCTGCATCAATATAGCACTGGATCTTCCCCTTGTCCCCAACCCAAGAGATGTCGGTTGGCGTCGAGACAGCCACTGTCGGCCTCTAAATGAGGCTGTAGCTCCCAGCACATGTCACGAGGGCAGTGGCAAACAACGCAAGACATCGTAGTGTAAATTGCCCTTTTGGCAGGTTGTGTAGAATCAAAACAAGGCTTCCGACTAACGTCGGCTTACAGGTACCGCTGCAGTGTAATACAGTGGTGCGAGTGCCGTACTGCGCTTTCGTCCGCATGCGTCACTGTTGTTTTATACGTGAGTTGTTGCAAGTAATGTGGATGCATGAAACATTGTTGCTTCCAATAACGGGATGTAACAGTACAGTGAATATGGGCTCGAGACACTGTTATAAGTTCACATGTCTGGCGCTTACAAATACCTTTCACGCTGGTTGAACCAGTAAAACGCGACCCTATATCCACCGTAAATACTGTGTATACCGTAGTAATAAACACTGTCCAGCCCGTACCGAAGCGGAACAATGCAGGGAAGTAGCTTCCCTATCCCTAGCTAGCTGCCGTAAATGGCCATTAAACATGAATCCTACATGGCAACAGCACCCCAGATCCAGTGGCGTTGCTTCTGGGCCATCTCAGACTACTAGAGCTCGACCCCATTCATTGTTTGACCAAATCTCTCTTATCAAGCAACCGGTATCCGTCATCGCTTTTCCCAAATTCTTTATTTCTTTCTGTTCCTCAATCAACGAATTCGTCCAGACTGCCATCACTGTTGATCCGTGACGGCCTGCGAACTTGTTGCTGACTTTGTTTTTACACTCTTGATTATCACTCTTTCAACTCTACCCATTCTTAATTATTTCATCGCCACCATGAAGACCGCTGATGTTTTTGCGCTCACCATGATGCTGGGCTCGGCCAATGCCGCTGTCCACACCATGAAGCTGAAGAAGATTCCCCTCGCTGAGCAGCTGGTAAGTTTACACAAATGTTTATAGCTTTGTCGCCGTACTTTTGCGATTCAGATGATGTCTTTTTTGGGCCGGATTTCCCCATTTTGATATCATTATCGGTGGTCTCGATAAACCGCGCATCTCGGCATTAGCCCCATCTTTCCCCACACACGCCACATTCGCTAACCAAATCGTCATCGCGATAGGCTGCCGCTTCCATGGAGGAGCACGCCCAGCACCTCGGTCAGAAGTACATGGGCTCGGGTCAGCATCAGGCCAACTTGGTTGACTACATGTTCAACACCAAGACCAACAACTTCCAGTTGAACTCTGGTCACCCCGTCCCTGTCAGCAACTTCATGAACGCCCAATGTACGTCCATGATGCCATGTTTTGCTTGAGGTAGATTACTAACTTCTAATAGACTTCTCTGAAATCCAGATTGGTACTCCCGCTCAGACGTTCAAGGTTGTTCTCGACACCGGTTCCTCTAACCTTTGGGTTCCCTCGTACAAGTGCCACAGCATTGCTTGCTACCTTCACTCCACTTACAAGTCGTCCGATTCTTCGACCCACAAGCAGAATGGTAGTGAATTTGAGATTCACTATGGTTCCGGTAGCATGAAGGGTTTCGTCTCGGAGGATACCGTGGCTATTGGTGACATCAAGATCAAGAACCAGCTCTTCGCTGAGGCTACCGAGGAGCCTGGTCTGGCTTTCGCCTTTGGCCGCTTCGACGGTATTCTGGGTCTCGGATACGATACCATCTCCGTCAACGGCATTCCTCCCCCGTTCTACAGCATGGTTAAGCAGGGTCTTATTGATGAGCCTGTCTTCGCCTTCTACCTCAGCAAGGACCAGGACGGTGAGAGTGAGGCCGTTTTCGGTGGTGTCAACCCCGAGCACTTCAAGGGTGATATCCAGTACATTCCCCTGCGCCGCAAGGCCTACTGGGAGGTCGACCTTGACTCGATCGCCTTTGGTGATGAGGTCGCCGAGCTTGACAACACTGGTGTGATTCTGGACACCGGTACTTCTCTCAACATCCTTCCTACCTCGCTCGCTGAGCTCCTGAACAAGGAAATTGGTGGCAAGAAGGGTACCGGTGGTACCTACAGCGTTGACTGCGCCAAGAAGTCCACGCTTCCCGATATCACCTTCACCCTTGCCGGTTACAACTACAGCCTTCCTGCTGACGACTACATTCTGGAGGTCTCGGGCAGCTGTATCTCTACCTTCCAGGGTATGGACTTCCCCGCTCCTACTGGTCCTCTCGCTATTCTTGGTGACGCTTTCCTCCGTCGTTACTACAGCGTTTACGACCTTGGCAAGAACGCTGTCGGTCTGGCTCGCGCCGTCTAATTTCTAACTGTGTTGTTTGGTAGCGCTTTTGGGTTGTGATTCTGGTTGAGAAGTAGCGTTTTGGGTATTTTGTTTTAATTGTGGATTCTGGGGAGTTTGAAGACTTGTCTTGGGATTCAGTACCAACAGATAATAATAACATATCGTAAATAAGTATTTGGTAGGGTTAAGGTTTTTGTGAATGCAGGTGTAACACGTGATTTTATGACGCGTTTGGCCAGCCGTGCGATTGGGGCCTGGGCCTGATCAATCGGCAAACATGCAGTAAGTGAGAAGATTGAGATTGTTAAAGATACAGCGGTGTAAGTGAGATGCATTGGGGCTCTAAGAGTGTAAGTGGGAACGGACTAGTTGGATTGAGTTTGGACAATAAAATGGTGAACTATATGTATTCAAGAGTCTTGAAATTGGGTTAACGAACAACATTGAACGACAACATTTTGTTATGTATTGAAACGCTTTCGTTAAAAATGTATAATTCTTGTCATATTATATGTCATTAGAGGCTGTAGTGGGTAACTTGAAGCCAATGTTGATTTGGGTAAGTTGGTAGACTATGTGAACTGTCCATCTGAAAGCTACGACGAAAACTACATGTGTACCTACAATGCAGGCAAGCTTTAAGACCAGTCATTCCTTTTCAAGAAACTTTCCTAAAGAAGAACTGATATGATACAACCGTGACGTTGAAAATGAGAACTCATGAATGACTTTGTGGAATGAGAGTTTCGTGTGTTGGTGTATTTTTTCTAAATTCCACAGCCTTGAGGGCGAGGCAGGAGACGAGGCAGACAATCACAAAATTAGAGATTTCTCGCGTCGTGGTGATTCTGAATATCAAGTCACTTGTTTCATGAGGTTGTCTTATCTGACAAAACTCAATTTCTCGACTTCATCTGCCTGTTTTTTTTATATACTCTGCACTTGACTCGTACATTCATCTTGTCTGTCTGTCGGCTTCTCACTAATTTACTGCTCCGTAAAACGCCCCGCTTATGATAGCCTGTCCATGGCAACCATTTATAGGCTTATCCACCATCAATGCCCTGTAAACCGCGCTACATCCAGCGAAATAGTGTGCTTAACCCACTATATCCTGTCACTTCAGTTGGTCTACATCTGGTAACCCACATTAATCGGCTTTTGGCACGACCTTCACCCATCAGGCTGAGCTGAGCGCGTCTGTGGCTTCTTCTACTCAGGATAGTAATTTTGTCCTTCTACTCTTTTTTTTTTCCCTCGCCTTCTCACCCCGAATTGCTGTGGTTTTTTCATTGCTGCAATTCCTGTTTTTTTTTCTCAAGTTGTTATTTTGTTCCTGAGTTGCCACAGGGAAGATTACACGGTTGACCTAGGTCCAGGACTGCATTGTGATTTTTTGTTCGCCTCTTCCAGCTTGCAGTCTAACCCTCGTCCGTTGTTTTTTTTTGGCTGCTTTTTTTTTCTGACACGCCCGCTTTTTTCACGACATCCGGCTTGCAGAGAGGAATAGTGGTAGTTTATCATCTCCGTCTTGGAATATCTTGAATTGTTTTGGCCAATTCCTTTCGACATAGTTAGTCGGTTCGCACACGGGTTCTAATCACGAAACATACTTTTTTCTTCGTTACGAGCCGTTTTTCTTTTTGCTTGTCTTGTTGGCTCTCATTATCTAGTGAGCGCTGACCATCAACTTCGCGGCGTGACGCAACGCAACGCATCAAACCCACACGCCAAAAAAAGCCCGTCGTCTCTTTTGGTCGCCTGTACACTCTTCCGGTCCCTGTCATCATTGCTTGATAGGCGCACGAAAAAAAAACCCACTTAGTGAACGATTTAGAAATCACCAACGCTTGTTGAATTAATTGTCACGACACGACACGAGCCTGCCGCCGCACCGCCCCACGGTATCACGACACCACCTCCGGCTCAAGATCACCGGGCATTGGAACCGTGTAGGCCGCATCTAGACGCGAATGCTATACGCGCTACCGACATTGTAGAATCGAGATAACCACACGCTATCGATCTATTCGACACATTCGGCGCCATGGCTCAGCCCGCGCCATTCCATCACGTCGGCGCTGTCACGCCTGTGCCGGTGCCAAACCAAGGATTTTCTGTGCCTCCTGGCAGCGACCAGATGCCCATAGATTCGGCTCTGTCCGCGACGCCAGTTTTACCAGCAAAGCGCAAGCGCATCGAGGATGGGGAGATTCCAGTTGCCTCACAAATTACTGATAAAGACGACCTCATTAAGGCGTATTTCCATCTTATTCAGAGGTATGTGGTCTGAAATCTTGGATATTTAATGCGACGCAGGTGTTCGCATGGACATGGCGGCATGCTAGGTGGATCTCACGCTGGGTAGTGCATCCGCATCTTGCATATCAATCCTGTGACATGAGATTGTCCTTGTGGAAGGCCTAAAGGCTTCTAGAATTCCCGAATTAGTATACATTCTTTTGTCCATTGTTGCTAATTTTTTTTGTTTTACGAGTAGACATGACAACCACAAGCTTTTACAGGTACCCGTACCAGTTCCAGAAGCGACCGAGACCGACGAGCCGGCACTTAAACGCCAAAAATCCGAAGTTCCATCAACACCGCCTGCCTCAATCACCGACAAGGTTGGACAGAACGAATATCAGACATTGGAAGCCTTGGTTCGCGATGCTAAATTGGTGGTTGATACGCACATTGGTGAACTTGAGGCTTCGTACCAAAAGGAACCAAAATTGGCTACACGAAAGACGATTGACGAGATACAAGAGTTGAAGAAGCAATCTATTCAATATCTCAGAAGGGAATATGGATATCCATCTTTGCCAAAGATTGAGTCGTCGGCGAGCGATGTGTCAAACAAGACGCATCCTGTGCTGGTGGTTTCGACTGATGGCGCTACTCGTCAATTGTATTCGAGTTTAGTAAAGGACCGCGAATTCGAGTATGACGAGCGGATAACGGCGGAGAAGTTGCGCGAGGCTGGCCTTCCGAAAGGAATCAGCACCACTGAAATTCATGAGATGCCCTACATGGGCGATTCTCGTCCACCAATGACACTTGGTGAAGCTTTCCCTCGGCCTAAGAAGTTTGTTACTCTCCCCATGCCACCAATGCTTCCTATGATACCAGGAAATGTATTGAAAGCTCGAGAGGCGGATCCCTTTGATGGTGTTCCATTAGTGAGCAGCTATTACTTCACGCAAAATCTGTCGGCTGGTCACTACCTTGATTATTCAAAGACTGGACATGTTCTGAAGAAGGTGTCGCCAACTATGAAGCTGGCCGCTGGAGTCTCAGACGAGGAGGTTGAAAATGTTGAGCGGTTGTTACGCAGTGCGTTTTCCAGCTTTGCGCCATCCAAGGATAATGCGCGGGCAGTGGTACCGACTGGTACTGTTAGCCAGGTCTTGTGGCAGCGGTCTGGTGTTCTTGAGTGGAATAAGTTGGCCGAGAAGTACGATGACAAGGTTGAAGCCGAGGTTGACATGGCCATGGACGATGAGATTGATCTGGAGGCAATTGAGAAGGGTCTTGCAGATTGGGATGACAACATGATTGATCCCGCTTTAGAAGCCATACTTAACCCTCCCCCCAAGCCAGAAAATGTGGAGGACAGGGATGTTGATGAACTGCTTGACGAGGTCACCGATCTCATCGCTTCCTTAGCGTCTCATCAGCGCATACGGAATGGTATGCCTGTTTCTGCAGCCCAGATGCAGGTACCGGATGCTTTGACAAATGTGGAACCTGCCGTACCTACCCCCGAAGAAATGGAGGCGTACGAGGCGCTGAAGGACCAACTTGCTCTCATTATCAGCAAGCTGCCTCCTTATGCTGTGGCCAAATTGGGTGGTGACCAGTTGGAAGATCTCCTTGTTAACACCAAGGTTCGTGTCCCTGGTGAGTCGATTAAGGGTGTCATGGATGATGATCCCTTGATTCCTAAAGTAAGACCCGTGCAGCCACCGCAGCCCGCGCCCGTGCCCACTCCTAGTCACATACCATCTCGCACCGGGTCCCGCGCCAGTGGTACCTTCATCAACCATCAGCCTCAGTTTGCTGCCCAGCCGCAATACAACCAAGGCCGCCAGTCCATTTCCACTCCTGGTGGTACTCCTTACTACGGGAGCCGGCCAGCGGGTGGTCAAACTCCTGTGCCAGTTCCGGTGCAGTCTCGTCAGAGCTCAATTGCGATGTCCCAACATATGCCATCGCCTGTGCCTCATCGGACTGGCATGTCGCCTGCCCCACAACAACAACCGCACCATGTGCCCCCGTCTCAGCAGGTTGCTCAAGGCTACAGACAAACCCAGCCAGCCAACTTCCCGCCTTATGCCCAGCAATTGGCCAAGATCCAGACTCCTTATGGACACCAGGCTATGCCACAACAGTTCAACGCGGGGCCAAGACAGCAGCCGCCTCCTGCTGGGTACCAACAAGGTAGCCCTAACACTGGTTTCCGCCAGCCCTCTTACTCCCAACAAGGTTTCCAGCCACAGCAAGTTCCACCTCAAGGAGGTCCTCCGCCTCCACAGAGCCCGTTTTATCAAAATGGGGTTCCTTCAAGAACAGCCTCGCCGCAGGTCCCTCAGCAGTTTGTCCAGCAGGCACCATCTGGTCAGTTTCCTATTCAGAGATTTAATGGGCCTCCCAGTTCCGGTATGGCGCCCGGTTCACCTCAGGTTGGTAGAGGATATATGATGACCGGACAGCCTCAGCACATTCCACCAGTTAGACACATGCCATCGCCATCGCCTGGACCTGGCACACCGTCTAGTGGGGTTGCTACGCCACAGATGGGCTACCATGGTGGCGCAATGCCGATGGACCCCACTCCAGCGCACATGATGCATATTAGTCCTCAGCAACAAGCCCAGCAGGCTCAACAAGCTCAACAGCAACAACAAATGTACCAGCAGCAAATGAAGGGTAGGGCTCTCTCTAGTACACCGCAGCCACCTCCTAGTATGACTGGAACCCCTGTTAACGGAGTAAAGGGGCCTCAGAGTCGTAGTGGATCTGTCACCCCAGCAGCTCGGCCAAATGGGACGCCGATTATACCGCACAAAGTGACGCCCGTCCCGTTGCCGGTTATCCCGGGGCTTTCTGGAGGGGCACAGGGGAAGCAGTAATGGAGGTAATGAATGCGGATGAAAAGGCATGGGTTCGTATGGTTTGTTTATAGCGGTGGTTTTGGGGATTCGGAATGGTTAGCTTGGATCGGGTGGGATGGGAGTTTGTTGTGTTTTTAGTTTTGTTTGTCTTGATTGTGACTTGTCACTCAATGGTATTGGTTTTAGTTTTGCATTGTCTTTTGTGTCACTGTGAATGTTTCCATTGTGGCGGTTTGATTATGATTGGTATATTACATGTATCTTACAATTATGACTGCGTCTCATTTATGACGCCCTATTTATCTTCGGAATCAACAGGTCGCACTGGAAGACCAGTTATAGGATCAAGAGGAATACCCTTTGCCTTGGCTATTCTCTCGATCTTCAGGCGGCTCTCTTCCCTCACCTCCATGACAATCCGTCTCGTCTCAAAAATAACTTCCACCGTAATCAACAAAATAATAATCCATTCCAACCTAGTACTCTCCTGTTCAGCCCCCATAGTTCTCAACGTCCCCACAATCTCCTGCGCATAATCCAATCGCTGATTCAAAATCGATATTCTAACCGCAATATCCAGCGCTTCACTAACCTGATCAAAGCACGCATCTAGTCCTAACTCTGCCCGACTATCCCAGAATAAATCAGGGAATGGATCGGTCAGTTCCGAGTGGTGGTTCAGTCGAGCACGGAGAACAAGGAGTTCCTTGGAGAGGTGGAGGATTCGTGGGCGGGAAGTCCGGAGGAGTGCCGGGGTGGAGAGGGGGAGATTGGTGAAGTTGTTGGTTTCGGCGAGGAGTGTGCCGAATTGGGATTCTAGAACGGCAAGACGGGTGGACCGGGACAGGGCGCTGGAGAAAGCCACCTTGGCGAGAGTCGTGGTGGGTGGTGGGAGACTGGGGAGCGTGCCGAGAGTTATTAGGTCGCCTTTGAGAATGCTGGTGGGACTGGTCGCGTCCGTGGTGTAGTCTAGATCTTCGATCTCCCGGACATCTTCCGGGAGGACGCCCACGGCTGCAGGCTTTAATACGTCGGAGAGCCCGGCTAGTGGGACACCCCAGGTGACTATCGTACCACTCCTGAAAATAAAGACATCACCATCTCCAGATGCCGTTTTCCCGTGTATCACCTCAGCCGGGGATAACCCGATATCATGCGGATCAATTTGCAATTGTAAACTCGGATGTGCCTGGAGAAGACGAAGCGCGGCTACCATGTCGAACGAGGTGGCTAGACATAGAGCTGTCACTTGTGTTGGGGATGGATGGGAACGGGGAAGGGGCGTTCCGGCACGCCGGAGGGCGGCGAGCTTGGGGGTGACTTTGGGGAGAGTCCGTGGTTTAGCGGCCGGGGGAGGTGCTGGGGTTTGTGCGGTTGTTGGTGTGCCGGGGACGGTGGACATCCGGCAGATTTGAAGGGATCGGGGGGCCGGGGACGGGGATGGGCCTTGGAGGCGGAGGAGACGGCGAGGGAGACGCATTTTATCGGGGTTGGAAAAGTAAGTGGGAAAAAAGATTAATGCGCTCCAAAAAGATTATACAAAGATCAACTTTGCCATCAAATTGTAAAGTCTACGTCATTCTCTTCCAATCTTTAGAAAAAATGATAATATCTAATCGTCACGTGACCCGCGGTTACCTTCGTCTAATTACCCGCTCCCGCCTTCAATCCTGGTCGATTTCCTGATTTGGTAGCCCTCGCTTGTTGGCTTGTCGCATTACAGCATGGCGGGGAATTGGAGAAATGGGCTGATGAGACGTTGTGATATGGCGGGGGAGGTGGATGGGTAGTTACCTTGGATAAAGTGTGTGTACTTGTACATATGACATGAGGAAGTTTAGAGGGAGGAAAGCGTGACTGTGAATTTTCCTGGGTTTAGGGTTTGTCAGTTTGTTCTCTTTTTTTTTTCTATTTGAAGGGGAGTATATGTGTGTATGTGTTTTTGGGATTTACTTTTGGATAAATGTCTGGGGTTTTGAGGGTTTTGGGGCCGTTGGGATGTCGACGGATTTATAGCTTTCATGTCACGGTATGTTGTATTTTGACGGGTTGGGTAGCTTTTGGCTGACTAGTGTTATAGAACAATGGATGGACCGCAGGCTTTGCTACTGCGAGAGCTAGTGTTGATCCTGCAACGACGGAACAAGCCGTTACTACTGGGGAGACTACGGAGGTTACGGAGGGGAACTTGCATCCGAGGGTTTTCCCGTTGGAGGATATTAATAGGGCGGTGACTGATGAGACAGCTTATCATGAGTTTATGAATGAAGAGGCGTCGGTGACGAAGTATCCTTGGGATGAGTGGAAAGGGGAACCGGTAGGAGAGGGAGGAGATTTCTGGATGTCGATTAGGGATGTGTTGAGACGGCCATCAAATCCAAGGAAGGGAACTACTAGACGAATGCCGAGGTCAAGTGTACCGAGAAATGGTACATGGACGCTCGATGAGGCTCTTGCAGAAATTGACAGTCTTAGCGAGTGGGAATATCTCTACGCCATGAAACCATCTAATAGCGAGGGGTTCGCTATTAACTGGTTTTACGAAAGTCAACCAGAAACGGATTTACCAATATTCAAATTCGACATCACCAAACCGAACCAAAGTATCTCGAAACGGCTAAAGTATAAAGATTCCGACATTCTTCAATACATGCGCATCTTCCGACGTTGGGGTCCCCAAGCCTCTTCGAATGAGATTACTCGGTACATGTCGCGAATGCGGGTTAAGTCTTTTGAAGCAGTTATGGCTGTAGGATTGCTAAGGGACTTGGGAATTGAGAAGCTGCAGACTGAGGGGGTATACAAGGAGTCGTTATGGTTGGATAAGTTTGATAAGTGGACTAGTATCCTTCGTGGTCATACGGACGATGAGTGTATACAGCGACTAGAGCAACATGGGAGACCAGTACCAATTGCATTCTTTCATACGCTTTTACGACCGAGCGAGTTTAACTTCTCCAAGAGAGAGTCTTTGCTGATTATTCTAAAGGCGATACGGTTATCCTTTATTGAAAGAATATCCCAAACTTTCATCTCATGCCCAAACACTTACGCTCGCTCTGTCGCCTTCTTGATCAGATACACAGTTTACCACTGTCTTAGACTATGGCCTTCATTACTTCCTACCTGCGCCTCCCTCTTCATTGAAATCATCTCAGAACGTCTTCCCAGTCTTTACCCGGGTCATGAGGACCTTCTTTCCATCCGCAGAGTACTCATCAATCATCTAATCCACCACGTATGCCGACTATCACCGACACATCCGTTTTTGAATACCGCTGTGAACTGGTCTGCCTTGCGCGTTGTCCTTGACTACTCGGAAACCGTGACTCCACGTATCCTACTCGATCGAGAAAGTTTCACAAGCGCCCGGATTGTCCTCCTTGCATCGGAGCTTTCGGCTTCAGAACGGGATGTCGCAAGTCGATATTCAGAAATGGACCCGCCTATGGTGGAGAATCGGGATGGCTTGGATGAGGAGGTTGATGCGCCGAGTAATTGGAGTAGGGTTATTCAGGTGGGGCAGATGGCTACTGATGCGGGGTTTCATAAGACACCGTTGGATGTCGTGATTGATACGCTTGGTGGATTAGATCGTCATGGACACTACACTATTCGTGACAGAGCAGCCTTGTCAACTCTGTTCTTTCAAAACCGAGAAATCACCATCCAACACATCTGGGCTGCCCAGGTTCGCGCAACTCGTAACAGCACTGAGGCATGGCGCGTCTTCAATTCACCCTTCCAACAAGGCGAGGTACCCGGCCCGTTAGTCTACGAAGCTATGTTTGTCAGATTGATGGCGAGGGATATCACCAGCCAATTCGTTTTACCGGGAGAGGCTAGAGAAAATACACCCACTTGGGTGCCGAACTTGACTGAGTATGAACGCGCGAGACAGGAGCCTCCATCGATTGAACAGTTATTCGAACATATGCTTGACGAGGGAATTCCAATGACCCCCGCGGTTTTGTGCCTCTTGATTAAGTCGGCACCAGCGGTTCCTGGGGCTAAAAGGTATCTTCATCTGGCGCCACATTTGATTACCGACGAAGAGGCTCAGGCTATTTGTTCGCCTATTACTGATGAAAATGCGCCAATAATCAAGGGGATGAGGCGGGACGTCGTTGCTGCTTATATCCAGTTGTTATTGAAGAAGCAAACAATCTCACACGATTTTGTTGATCGATATAGGAAAGCTACATTCTACAGAGTCCATAAAGCTTATTGGCTGGCTTCTGTTCGGTTCTCACATGAGCCGTCAGAAGGTGTTTCGTCGTGGGAAAGTATCCTTAAGAAGTTGGCAGATCGGCCTACTGTTCGGTTAAAACCGGACGTCACAGAAGCGCAAAACGTCTGTTTAGTGGCGACTTTTGCAGTTAGTGCACTGGGGAAGATGGTTGATGTGTATGGCAGAAAGGATGTCGGGCTATGGTGTTTGGCTCAGGTGGTAGAGAGTTATATGGCCGCAATGGTGTTTGAAGATGGAGGAAGGGGGGATAGATCAGGAGTTTTGAGTGTCTTTGGGAAGAAGGGGATCGCATGCGATTTAGTGATGCCAGAGAAAAGAGATTTCGGCAGTTTGCATGATGAGATTTTGAATATGGGGGCTATTCAGGGTGCAGCCGATCGAGAGCGGGTAGCCTGGCTACTAAGATACATGCTGCATGCGCTCTTCCAGCAGCTCATCAACATCGATCTTCCTAAAAACGTCATTGAGGTTCCAGATCCGATGCTCATTAGTGCGGCTACGTTACATTCCCTTATGCGCGCTTTTGCATTCGTAGGGGACTTCTCGGCTATGACAAACCTACTTGAATGGACGGTGACGAATTGGAGGAGTCTCCCGCTTTCTAAGACTTCAAGGTCTCGCAAGAGAGATGCGAATTCGTTGTTTGGAATGGTTTGTGCCTGGCGGATGTTAGCGGAGAAGAGTGCGGGGGTTAAGGAGACGGAGAGAGTGAGGATTATGGTGAAGAAGTGGGCTGCGACGGCTGATATAGAGGGGCTGAGATGGCCAGGAGAGAGACTTGTTAGGATGTATAGATTGGGTGATGTAATGGGATATTCAGAAGTGCTTTTGAGGTATTTGAAGGGGTTTAGAGGGGAAGGACCGGGAGATGGGGAGGATAAGGATGTGGAAGAGTGACTTACATACTTTGTAGAACAGAACAGATCCGGGGTTACAGATTACCCGATGTAAATTGATACAGATATACAATTGATTGTGATAACGATCGTTTGTAGTGGCATTGTTGGGGTGGAATGTCTTTGGAAATGGACGCAAGGCGGACTTTTGATGGGTGCTCGAGATTTAGCTTAAGTTGTATTTATTCTGGTGGTTAACTCTATGCAGCGCTTTTTAGACTGGCAATTAGCTAGTACACCTGTCGGAAACTCGTGGAATGAGTGACACAAATATCGAGGCCCACTTGCCGAGCTAGACGCTTCGAGATTACCCCCCCTTACGGCTCTATGACATCACGCGATCTGACAAGTCTAATGCAGATGATACTCAATAACCCTGAACACCCTCTCCCGAGGGTATAAGTAAAAACGCCGGACTCGACGGATGAATCCTTCGCCCTATGGGGCTAAAAACGTTGTGCTGCGGGGTATTACGTCATTACTATCAACCAGATGGAAAGACATAGAAACTATTGTCTCGGTCTCTGCGGGGCGAAGCTGAAGTGTATGCTTTTGGCATGGCGTGTTCTTTCTTCCGAATGGGATAGTAATTAGTTTGCGTACGAACGACAAACGTTCTTGATGTGAGACTACTTGTTCCATAAACGGAAGGCTCCATAAGACCGACACGTAATGACGACGTTTGAGACAATGGACGATTGTGAGACAACTTAATTTGAGAAGTATAAATAGACGTGGATGGCCCCGGTACTTGACACTTTGTAGTTGTCTTTTGGATTTCGTGTTCGTGCACAACAATGATACCGTCCATTCTCTTTTTTTACATGCCATCATGTATGTATTAGTGATGGGTGGTTGTGACACGAACACCTACCAAGGGACCCTCAGGGCTCTTGGTCGACAACATATTGCTTGGTTGAAGGGAATGAAGGGATCACTTCGGTGCACCATGGTGATGTAAGTATTATACGAACACTCAATGTGGAATACTTTACACATTCCACTTGCTACAACAATACTAACAAACCTAGGTTATAGTCTTCCCTCTTCATCGACAATCTACTCTCTTCTTTGGCTACTCTGGACGCTATTCAGTAAGCCTTGTACGACACGGCGGCGGCTTCTCCTTTGCATCGCTATGGCATGGAAGTCCTCCTTCATAGCTTTGGGGAATGGAGAATGTTCTTCGCTACAGATGTGGCCATCCTGGCCATTGATGCTTGGGACACCCGCATAGATCTTAGTCGCCAGCTTGGGGATTATCGTAATGCTGGTATTTTTGGCTTGGTCTCTGCGATGTTGGACAATGGAGTGTTTTCCCGCCATTTCCTATGGCAAGAACTCTTTAGAGGGGATTATGTTTCGGGTCAATTTTCTCGCCTGTTCGGTTTTATTTGTTAGGTCATCATTTGTAAGTGGGCACTCAGCTGGTTTGTGATTATATTATCTTCCTTACTAACTTTCTGATTTATCAGTTGATACTCGGACAACACCTTACAGTTCATCAAACCGGTAATCTCACGAGAATAAAAGTGACCTCTGTGGCCCTTGATAACCAGATCATCACGACAACCATGATTGGGATATATGAGGGAACGTACAACCCAACGGTCCCCGTTCTACAGAATTTTCACTTCCTTTTCTTTCTCCTTCAACAAAGTCTCTGTTTTTCTGCATTTAACGCCCTATTCGTGGCTAGCCCTTAACATAGTGGGACGGCGATCCCTTATACTATGGTCTGACTTATGTGATAGTCTCTATTACCATAGTATGGATCCCTATCTCAGCAACGTTACCGTTCACAAAATCTAAACGGATGTTGCTTCTTCGTACAGGAGGGTCAAATAAATATCTATGCGGGGCTACCGCTAGATCATAACCTGCACCAGCGTTGGCCTCTTTTCCGTCTTCTTTGGCCACGACATAGCTATCTCTATTACCGTAGTATGAGTAACTAGTTCCCTTCGGCCTTGTTACCCAACCGTCTGCTCCCCCCGTCCGACCCAGTAACCTCTTAGCCCAAGGCGAACGGTAGTATCATATCCTCTCTTTTATTTCCAAAATGCCCGTTCTTACGAATGCCAACGACTGGAGATCTTTCGAGGCCGATTTCCTCACTGCCTGTAAAGCACTCGGGGTGGTCCAATTTATCCGCAACGAAGTTCTGTCACTTATACTGCCCGCCGGAGCGCCCCAACCATGCCAACTTCACTCCGTTGAAGCAAGTCGATGCTTGGGAGCTTGTTCCCCAACAAGCCTCTGTTGGTCATCCGGTTCTGTCAAACAAGTGGGTGTTTACCTACAAAACCGACGGCAACAATTGGGTTAAGTGCAAAGCTCGTCTTTGTATCGGAGGAGATCTGGAACCAAAAAAAGATGGGGAATACGTTTACGCAGCCACTCTTGCTCCAAGGGTTGTGCGTTTGATCATGGCGGTTGCTACGAAGGAGACGATGGAGATTCACCAGTATGATGTGGCCAATGCCTTCATGAACGCCAAAATTCCGCAGGATTCTCCGGTGTTCATGAAGGTATAGCCAGGACATGATAGCCCTGGAATGGTCATTAAACTAAAAAAGGCTCTGTTTGGTTTGAGGCCATCTCCACGCTTGTGGCAGCTGGTGTGGATTGATGTTTTGGAACGTCATACAGAACTACGGAGAATCTAGAAAGACCCGTGCGTTCTGTTATCCAAGGTCAAGGAAATAATGTTGGCATTCTTTGTGAATGACTTTATTGTGGCCTGTGCTTCGAATGCAAGAGCATATGTGCAGGTGTCAGCCTCTGCCCTGTCTGATGGTTACTCACTTGATGCTCCGCTTCCCAGTATATAGGGTTGCCAACGCGTTCGCCCTATATAGTCCCTGTTAGAATACGAACTTCGACTTCTTTTTACTTTTTAACACTCTTAACCCTAACTTTCACGCGAATAAACACGTCATCGCCGACATCAATATACACGATGGCGGAGGTGATCATGATAGACGCAGGCCCGGAAGCCCCCACAGAGCTGCCTAAGCCAGAGGAGAACAACGTAGAGACCAACAC
>JMSH01000160.1:10796-32708 GCA_000712465.1 Huntiella moniliformis | reverse complement strand
CCCTCTTCCAAGAAACGCGCTGAATGTGGAGTGAAAGGGCTTCAATGTGTCCGACGTTTTTTGTTTTTCTATCCAGAGAAGAATGTTCTTCAGAGGGTCGAGAGATGCCAGCGTGTCATCAATCGATCAGGCTGACACCAAGAGTAAGTGAAATGAGATGGATAAAAAGGGAAAAAGAGTGTAATGTGTGGTTTAATACAACCGACGATGAATTGGGGGTTGATTCATCTTGTGTCCGATGGAAATGGCGACTCCAGGACTCAAAGGTACCATTCCGAGGGTATTAAGGAAGAAGGTTGTGAACTCATCCTAACGCACATTGTGCCACCAATATGAATCGAAAAACCTGCATCTCTTTCAACAAACCAGGGTTGGTGGCCGAGTGGTTATGGCGTTGTGTTCAAGGCATTACTTTGATCCTTATGCCCGTAAAGGGTACCACAATATCGAAAGATGCGTGCGTTCGAATCGCGCCCAACTCAACATTTCTTTTTTTCCTGTTCGATTTCTTGGTGATGGACCCACATGCTCCACACTTAAGTTACTTTTATCCACATCTCTGTAACCCTCATCCCAGCTGAAATGACATCACTTGAAACATCCGTATATTGTGTGTAACTGCCGAGAGCTCAACCCGACTCGGTCTATTCCTTTTTCCGGAGCACCTCAGCTTCATATGCTTTTGCTGCTGCCTGCGTAATATATGGTTCTCTCCCCTTATTCAGATAACCCACAATTTCATTTGCCTCGTCTGCATTCTTCGCTTCAAAGTCGTACCGTTTACTTTCCGTGCCCTTGTATACCACAAGCTATGGTCCGTTAGTATCTGTTCAAGCCGGACCTCTACCACCGTAACATACCTTGATATTCGTGGGGTGTTTCCGTAGAACCTTGCATCCAACCACGTTACTGACGTGTACCGTTGTGGTCTTTCCACTGACACCCGTGGCTGGAATCACGTGAATGTACTCTCCATCGATAATAAGACTCCGCTCGCTAGTACCGACAATACGCATTGGCTGCTTTCGCCATACTGTATACTTCTTGTAACCCACCGTCTCAGACTCATCCATCTTTAACGTCTCCCTAGTCAGAGGATGCGCCGTCATGTATTGCTTCTTAGCTTTCCTGCTATGTTGAGAATCCACTAGAGCTGCCACCTTGGGGCTAGCCGAGGCGGGAGATCCAGTGATTGTCAAGGGTCCATCGGTTGCGAACCGCCGGCGGGTGAGGTCCAAGTCAGAGACATTCCCGATGGAAGCAACAGGGCGATCAAGTCGGACGATAGCACCAGAGCCAGGAAGCTTCAACACATGGGCAGATTTATCTAGCTTGCGCCGGTTGCAGACCATGTCAAGGACCTCGGCAAGATACATATCTGTCGTGACATCGAGGGTGACAACTTGACCTACAGGTGCATCACTAATAGCCAAATGTATGCGGATCAACTTCGGTTGACCACGAGATGGGGTGGCAGAAGATGTAGTGATAGGAGCATCAGCCGGGGTAATATTTGCCACGCGGTAGGTAGTGTTGAGAAGAGGATTACCCATTGGTGGGGGGATATACGTAGTAACGGGAGCCTTCACAGAGGAACCAGAGGAAGACTCTGCCACATTGAGAGCATCATTGGGATCAGCCTCTTCATCGGCGTATTCCTTGCTCTGTATGAGGTTATCTTTTCTCTCTGAATCTGAAGCCATAACCAACGCAAACTCATCGTAATGCGCCGAGTTGGCTCGTCCTCGTCCTCTGCCTCCACCACCACCGGCACCACCCGTGCTTGGCCCGTTATGAGCAGTGACAAACGAAGCTAAAGGCTTTCCTCTCTCCAGAGGCGGGAAATCATCATCTACCTCACCATCTTCCATCATTCTCAGTGTCCACCAGTTGACTCCCATCTTATTCTCTGGTAGAGGGGGCTCTCTCTTCTCTTCGATATACCGCAGTAAACTCAACCCAATCAACTCTACAACTGTAACCGCTCTTGAAGCACCCGTATCGTCGGTGACGTCACGACGAATCTGGACCTCAAAAGGCTGTGAGGCTTGATTGCTAAAAGGAGCAAAAATACGGACGAAGAATGGTGGTTTCCGTTCACCAGTAGTTCCAGCGAGGTTTGCGAAGCGCGCAAAGGGGACACCGCTCCCCTTCTTCTTGAAGGCCTCGGAAAGGAGAGATCGTGGTTGAATCATACTGAGAGGTCTGATAGCACTCATGGGGCGCGCTGGTGGGAGAACTGAGAGAGTACGGGGAATTATCGGGGCCATGGACTTGCGGATTGTAGATCGGCGAGTAAACTTTCTAGGTGGGGTTCCTACAACCTGTGCAGTAGGAGACCCGGCAACCCGCTGAGCCTGCATGGAATTCTCTACCATCCCGTCTAGCAAAGACACTGAGTCAATGGTATCCGGGAACCTAGACTCCAGCGTATCCGAATCGTCATCATCGTCGTCATAATCCTCATAATCTTCCCTCCCAAGTGACAACTGTTGCGCCCTCCTCTGTTCTTTCCTAGACGCTGTAGCCCTCGCAACAATCGCTGCCGCCTTAGCTGCTGCAGCTCTTTGTCTAGTCATGATATCCATCTCATTTTCGGAAGAAACTTCACTACTTGTCGTAGTGTCCCTTCTGAGTCGTTCCTTAACGGTCTCAAGAGCTGACTGGGATCCACGCCGAGTAGCGGAAAGAGGTGTGGTAGAAGTGCTCCGAGGCGATGCGTTAATAGGCATGGGTGGGCGCAGATTTGTAGATTGAAGTGGCGATGATCCGGCACGACTTCTAACAGGCATTTTCTGGAACTTGATAGCCGAAGGCTCCCGTTGATGTTGTGGACGGTTGGTAAGCGGGTTTGGCGCAGCGGTAGGCGTCGGTCCGGAAGAAGCAGCTTGGTCGGGATCATTCTCGTCACTGTCATCGCTTAGATCTGAACTATCTTCCTCCAGGTTGGGTCTATTTTCCCTCCGTCTACGACGCCTAGGTCCAGCCATTTGTGTTGCGGGGCCAGCCCGGCCGAACATGTCAGGCTCGTCTTCAAGGGTATGAATAGCCCTTGGTTTCTGAAAATATTCCGAGGCGATATCCGTGGGGATGGGTGGTGAGTAAGTCCGTTTGATCAAACTTGGGTCTGGTCGCCATCCCGTCGCCTTGTAGGCTCCTGTGTTTAGGAAACCATCATTGAGTGTAAGTAGCCGTTCACCAACACCATCGGCGATCTCGGTTAAATAGCTGGTACGTAGTTGGTAGGTTATCAGTCTAGATGGTGTCAGTTTGTGAAAGACTGAGAAAAGAGAGGTGAGACTTACTCTTCAGTTTGTAGTACAGACATGTTGGTGAGGCAACTACAATCTGGCAAAAATGGGGACGAATATTGCGACGAGGCTAGTGAGATCTAGAGATGGCCTCAGAGAAAAATATGTACATGGAAACTTGGAGAGTACGAGTTTTCAGTTAACGACTGATGAGAATGTGATGAGTTGCGAAAAGGCAATCGATACTTTGATGAATATACAAAATCAACATAAACGACACATCGATGAGGTCACTTTACATCTTGACTCAGGCACTGCCCATGTCATCCCCAATACCAGGATCAAGTCAAGGCGTCAATGGTAGGGTGTACAACCCTATCGCGCCAATTCGATACATCAAGATGCCACTTAAAGAAGACCCGTATCACATGAATCCCACGCGCCACAACTGCACTCAATCGTCAAACTTCAAAGAAACTTTCCGCCTCCACAGACGCACCCTAAAAGCAGGGATAAAAGTACAATTTAGTAACAAAGGCGAGAAAGAAAGAAACGACCAACTCAGTACGTCTAGGAAACAACTACCTTCTTCCGGTTACGTACAAGCGGGATATGGTCGGCATTGTCTATGGGAACAATGCTAACGGAGAACATGATTATGTAGATTGGTCTTTGATGAGACCCCATTGTCGCCGGGGATTGTGAAATATCGCCCAAGTTGGATTCCGGGACACTTTAGCATTGTTCTGTGAGGAAGTCATTGTTGTACATAGTATTGCGACTAGCCACAAACACAGGTATATAAGATGGTCGACGGTGGCATCAGACCGTAAGTTTTCTCCTCAATTTTCACTATCCAACATACATCAAAATGTCTACTACTGCCCATAACCTCCCTATAACTCCCACCTCACCCACGGAGCTCCCTTCCAACATCCCCGAAGACCCTGCTGCAAACGCACCCGCTAACGCGCCTCTCGGCAGTCCCCCCAACGAGTTCTACCCGGGCCAACCGCGGTCCCTCTCCGGCACCGCAATCCGTGCCTTCTGCCTCGGTGGCGTTCTTTCTTTCTCTCTTGTTTCCATCCCGCTTCTCCCTTATTTCCTTCCATCCCACGCTGAGTTATGGCGACTCCCGTTCTTCTCGGGCGCGTTAGCCTTGTTCCATTTTATGGAGTTTTGGACTACCGCAAGATATAACACGCCGGCCGTCGATAACCACTCGTTTTTGTTGACGGCGAATTGGCCTTTATATGCGATTGCCCATGCCGCTGGGTTCGTTGAGTGCGCCATCATGAACATTTTCTTCCCTGGACGCGCCTGGAGTCCCAATGTGTCAACTCTGTTGTCTCAAATCTCCATGTTTGGACTGGTGATTGTTGCCGTTGGCCAGACTGTACGCAGTCTTGCCATGATCCAATGTGGACGTAGCTTTAACCACATTGTTCAGCAGAACCACCAGAATGACCACCGTCTTGTTAAGGAGCGCATTTACAGTGTGTTCAGACACCCTTCTTACTTTGGGTTCTTCTGGTGGGCTGTGGGGACGCAGATTGTCATGGGTAATGTCATTTGCTCTGTGTTCTACTCATTTGTTTTATGGAAGTTCTTCTCCTCGAGAGTGCGTTATGAAGAGTACCACTTGGTGAAGTCTTATGGAAAGGAGTATGAAGATTACAGACGTAACGTCAAGACTTGGATCCCATTGGTGGGTTAGAGGGAAATAGGAACATCTAGAAGGATATACATGTAGCACCTGCGATATACACAGAGATCATGGATAATATAAAAGTGTAATAGATTCACAAACCATCTAAAAACAAAAGAAACAAGCAAAATTCTATCTAAAATCTAAGCCTTCACGGGGTGACTACCACTCATACTTCCATACTTGGCCTGCCAAGCATAAAAGTACATAAGTGCAGCAAAAGGCTGTCCGAAGACAGTAAAAGATACCCAGAAGATGGTGTTTCCCAGCAACTTACCAGCCGGCGATTTCATCTTTTCCAACGGCTGGGTAATCATGATCAATGGCATTTGAATGAACATGCCCAAGAACGCCACTCCAATGATATTATGCGTCGGCACACCAACAAGCAACTCATGGAGAACAGCAGAAAGGAAGAAGACAATAGCACTGGCTTGCATAGGACCCCAGCCACGACCAACAAGAGGAGAGTATAAGTGACGACGGAAGAAGTTGTTGACGGGCTTGTTCCAAGTGCGCCAGTACATACCAAGGGAGTCGGAGTTCCACCAGTCATCGTAGAAGGCACGGTCACCAAAGCGCATGACCTCGGCTAGCGCGTTAAGTGAAGACTGGAAAAGGGCGAAGAATCCCGCGAGCCAGATAACCAGGGAAACGGTAGACAGCTTAAGAAGCCGCTCCAGGATCGACCACATATCAAGGTCCGCAATTACAGGGAGCGAGTTGTTCAGGATAGGTACTGCATACTGAGCCGACATGAACCATATAAAGACGGACAGGAAAAAGACCTCAGCAACCCGCTTGGCAACAAACACCCACCGAATGCGCTCGGTGCGAGGGTACACAGGCTGGTAGACGAGAGTTGGCGCCCACCAGAAGTACACAAGACTTCCCATGGTGATGTTGTTCGGATACTCGCACTGATCGTACAAAGGCGGCAACTTTGCAAGCTCGCTCTTAGCGGGATGCAAATATGAGTGTCTGAGATCACGATTGGTGAACGCATACGAGCAGGTCTTGAGCCACACAATGATAGCATGGAACTCAGTAAGTGTACCGATGAGCGGGTGATAGATCTTGTAGTAGACGACGAATGTGGTCGTGAAGAGAAGAACCGACATGTTGATTCCGTGTACAAAGGCAACTGCTTTCCATAGACGCTGGAATCTCCGCCGTTGGTCATCGGAGGGGCCGTCTTTCGAAAACTGGTGCTCGGAGATGGCGTGGCGGGCGGCAATGCATTCGATTAGGTACGCGACAAAGAGGTGGCATGGAATACTAAAGTATAAAGCGAGACCCAAGAGAACATCCGCGCGCGCATAGTTATGACAGGAGAAGCAGATGAGGACTCCGTACTGTACCAGTTAGCAATCCACATCGCCATAGCTTAAGCTTCTAAAGCTTACCTTTTGAATATTCTCAATCATCAATCTGAAGTTTCCCACAATGAGCACAATAACCATCAAATTCCGAAAACCCAAGAAGCTCGGCGTCACAGGGGAATCGTGTCCCAAGACCGTCGGCTGCACCTTCTGATGCACCGCCGCGACATGGCGATACTTTCTCTTGAAAGCCAACAAACGCGCCTCGCGTGCTTTATCCGCCGGAGTCTTCGATTCCGGCACAGCTTCGTCTCGTTCTTGCTGCGTCGGTGTCGCGGGTCTTCGGAGTGTTAAATCGGGTGGTCGCTTGTCGGCATCTGTGCCCGTCGTGGTTGCGTCGGGCGAAGGGGACATTGTGGAGATGATTGTGGGGTTTCGAGGTATTCAATTGGTTTCAATGTCGCGGAATAGAATGGAAAGTCGTCGGGAAAGTGTAGGTCAAGAATTCAGGGGAGCGGAAATATATATGCTAGGTCGGGGGGTAATGTCGCCAAGCCGTCGGCGTTACGTGCCATGTACATAATGCACGGATTTCAAAAGTTGTCTGTGATGTAAATGTCTGATGTATTGGCCAGTAATTGGCATGTGATCCGATTATGCAACTAGGGTCTTGTTTGTTAGGGTTCGCATCTTTCATTGGGATCTTGACTAGTTAAGGTATTATGATCAGACGTGACTTCGTAAGCTACATATAGTTTGGCCGCATTTGGCCTTGATTACACCTACACTCATGGCATGTCCATGGAATCACTGCCAGGTCTACCCGAAGAATTTCCGGTTCCCGCAGTTGTAACAGCACCGGAATCTATGTCCATAGGCTCTCGGCTACCTCTCGTGGTATGCGCCGAGTTCTCTCTATCCGACGGACCATTAAGCTGTGATGGGTCACCCCCCAATGCCCCCAAAAGTTCACTTGACGACATATCACTGCCAATTAAGCTCAAGAGACTTTCCAAGCCCTTCACCTCCTCCCTAGGAACCTGTCTTCCAGACCCAAGCCACTCGCCATCTGTCACCGAGCCTTGCTCATCCAACTCCAGTCCGCGCACCCTCTCAAAGTGTTTTCTCGTTTGCTCTTCCACATACTCCATACGGTCTTTCCGCCAAGTCTTAGTAGGCGGTTTGACTTCACCCGAGGCAGACTCTTTATCGTGTGACGTTTCTAATTGGGTATTAAGCTCCCGGAGAGTCGCAAGGAGTTTACGGAGAGCGGGTAATTGCGAGAGGGCGAATTTGGTGGATGTTGTAAGAGGTTGTTGAGAGTC
This sequence comes from Huntiella moniliformis, assembly GCA_000712465.1. NCBI lineage: Eukaryota > Fungi > Ascomycota > Sordariomycetes > Microascales > Ceratocystidaceae > Huntiella > Huntiella moniliformis. The sequence goes on along the minus strand of JMSH01000160.1, from coordinate 25,102 downwards.
CGTTGCTGAAAGCGAGTCTGATGGAGCAAGGAAGGCTAATGCGCCCGGGTTCCCTTTTGCCGCGAGGGCTGAATCAAGTTCGTTTTTTATAGTCGTTGTTTGGCTGATAAGGCCGTCGAGAGTCTCGAGGAGTACCTCGTTTTGTGCGTGTTCAGCCTCGAGGAGAGCACCTAGTTGTGTCGAAGCCTGTAGTTTTCTCCTTAACTCGGCAATCCCTTCTGGCGTTGGCGCATCCGCTGAATTGGCCGCCTCAAAGTCTAACCCCTCGTAATGTTTAAGTCTGAAGTATGGGCGATCTTCCGGTCTAATACAAAGAATATTCTTCATGACGTAGAGTTCAAAGATGTCGAAGTTCTTGTCAATTGCCGAGCACAACAACGTCTCAAGTTTATGGGTCCCAGTTTCAATCTCGAGTCTTGCGCGGTCTTCAACTGACATCTCTGGTTCGCCGTCTGGATTGGTCGTCTTCTTAGATTTGCGGAACCCGAGGGCTGTTGGGGGTGATTTGAGGAGACCTTGTTCGATGGACATGAGGGCGCTTTCGGCAATGATGTTGACTGAGTTGACAATATCGTCCATTAGGGCCTATGTGAAAGAGGGGGTTAGTAAGAGAATCGGAAAGCGCAGAAGGCCATTAGATGCGGGGAGGCGGGGAGACAAACCACTGGGGGGTAACCGAAATGTTCGGTGAGGATTTCCATATCTTCGTCCGCCATTTTGATCAATTGTTCTCAGGGGTATACAATGTTATGTTCGAGGAAGAATAGAGTAACAAGAGCTGTTGAATGCCTTCACCGCGTCACGATCCTATTCCACTGGCGCAAAGTGAAGTGTGCAACAACAAAGGTTGCAATTCCACCCCTGTTCGTCCCATTCCTCAATCCTTCGTAGTTCGCGAATCACAGTTCGAGATAACCCTAGGGTACCCTAGAACATGCAAGTTCGCATTCCCGCCACAACTCTAGTCTGATAGCTCACGCACCTGTTTGCCATTCTCGGCTTATTAGCTCGTGTAGGGCACCTTGTAGCGGGATCATTTCCGAAGTCGCCTTGTGTCTTTAGAGTTTGCAATTTTGTAATTCTGTTTCTTTTTCTTTGATCATATTTCAAGGCGTAAAGTGCAAAATCATCATTTTGTATTGGGCCTCTTTCAACAGGGCGGATTTCACAAGCTGTATATTCCCGTTGGTTAGCCAATCCGCTTTCACTTTACCATCGATCTGCATCTAGATCTGACCGATCGGCATCTGACTCTCTACGCCACCACCCAACAAATCATCAAAATGGAAAAAGCCAAGTCCATAATGAAAAGTGGTTGGCACCCCGAAAAGCCCGGAACCACCCTCAAACAACAAATGGTACGTCACCCATCGCCCCACCACGTTATCCATAATCCGTCCTAACCTCTCCCCAGAACTCAATGATTGGCCGCGGCTCCAAGGAAGAAGAAGAACGTCTCAACCGCCAAGTAACCCCCATAACCCAACTTCGCGACCCCGCTTCATTTGCCCCACCGCCACGTCGGACGCAGGATAGTATCCGGCCTCCTCCGTCGCCGCCGTCGGGGCCTCGTAAGCCGGTCGCTTTCCAAGTTGGAACAGATGCATATAGTCATCCGAAGCCTCGTGATGCGTTACCTCCGCCTAAGTGGACACCAGGCACGGCCGGACAACCGCAGATTACCCAGGGAGCGTCACCGGCTCCAAGTTTACCACCTAGGTTACCCCCAAGGAGGGATACAGGGAGTTCAACTGGCAGTGGAACCCCAATGTCACCACCACTTCCGCCGGTGCGGACTGGATCCGGGCATTCCGCACCAACGGGCGCCATGTCTCGTCTTGCCAACGCCGGTATCTCTGTTCCGGCTCTCGGTATTGGCCAGAAGACCACAGACAACCAATCCAACACCAATGCAATGGACAAAGTGACAGCCCGTTTCCAACGTCTTACGCCATCTTCATCACGCGGCGCCTCTCCCGCTCCACCCGCCACCGGAACTACAATGGAACAAAAGCAAGCAGCTCTCAAAACTGCCCAAAATCTCCAAAATGACCCCTCCAAGGTATCTCTTTCCGACGTCAAATCCGCTGCCTCAACAGCAGACAACTTCCGTCAGCGCCACGGCGAGCAGATCGCCACTGGTGCTCAGAAAGCCCAGGGGTTCGGTGATCGTGTTAGTGCGTTGAACCAGAAGTATAAAATCTCAGATAAAGCGTCTGGGTTGACGGCTAAGTTTGGAGGGGGCAGTAGTACGACGGAGACACCGGCAAGTGGGAGGCCAACGCCGGCTATGTTACCACCACCTGGGTCGGCACCACCTGCATTCGGGAGTAACGGTCCTAAGCAGGCTGCTGTTAGTCTTAGTGGACATACGTCGCCACCGCCTTTAGCCCCAAGGCCAACACAAAGTATGGCTCCTCCTCCAGTCGCTCCAAGAAATACACAGGCGATGTCACCACCGCCGCCAGCTCCAAGGATAAACTCTGTAAATGTAGGGACTGTAGGTGCAGTGGGCACAGTAAAGAAGAAGCCACCGCCACCTCCCCCGCCAAAGAAGAAGATTACCCTTCCGGCGTCTGCGGGAAAGCCCACTGGAGATGACGCCCCACCACCCATTCCACTTTCAACGAGGCCAAACTTCTAGGTCATAGAATAAACGTTTTACGATGTAGCCACTTTGATTATTATGAATATATTTGCAAGAATTCACTGATGCCAATATCAACACGTTCCTATACTGATTATTATCCATGTATATAAAAACCAACTAACGCAAATGTACTAAAAAAAAAAGCATAACCTCTTTCACATCTCCTCAGACAACCTCCACAATACACACTGTCCCAAGCTATCGCGCTTGATACATCCCTCATTCGCAGCTACTGTCGCCGTCACCTTTGGGACCTCATCATTACATCCGTAAAACCTCCCCGGGGTGGCACAAGTTGTGGTTGTCGGGGGCTCAGTTGTCGTAGTCGACGTCGCTTCCGTTGTGGTTTGATCCTTGCAACCTAGCCAACCAGGAGTATGGCATGTAGAGGTTGACGTCACGATGATCGTGGTTGTGGGGTCGTTACATCCCCACCATCCAGGGGACGCACATGAGCTCGTGGTGATTGTAGAAGTCAAGGTTGTGGTGATGGGGTGCGTCGCTGTGGGCGAATCTATTGTTGTTGTTGAGACTGGGTCCTTGCAACCAAACCACCCCGGTGTCTTGCAAGTAGAAGTTGAAGATGTCTCTGTTGTCGTCGTTACATCATCCGTGTTAGTCACAGTACCAATCGTAGTGGTAGTTTGATCCAAACAGCCTAACCAGCCAGGCGTCTTGCACGTCTCAGTACGAGTTCTTGTTAGAGTCATATATGGGACCGAGGTGCTTGTCGTTGTGTGGTCAGTTCCGTTACTCTCATACATATCCCAGTTTCCACAATCACGACATTCAGGTGTGAGTCGGCACTTGGGGACATCATCGTACTTCATGATGACGTCGCGAATCACAGCTCTAATCTTGTGAGTTCCAATACCAACACGCCAGCCTTTGTCAGCTACGACATCCCAAACGCATTCGTAGCCACTATGGCATATCGATTCCATAGCGTATCCGGCATAGGTACAAGTTGCCGTAGCACCGTTGCACGTTCCGGTATATACGGGATCGGCAGTGTGTCCAAAATGATAGGTGCCTGTTAAGTCTCTAGTTTGCATCAACTGAGCCATAGACCCAGGCGGCATCGGGAGACCAAGACGGGCTGCGGGGAGCGCATCTGGGACAGCCTCAAACGTCACAGTGGGGAGACCATAAGTCAAACCTAAGAACGAAGCAACTGCGCCACCGAGGGAGTGCCCAGTAACCCACACATTGGCGTGTGGGTAAAGCTCCGTGATGTTTGAATATAGTTCCTTCACCGCGGTATAGTACCGATTTTCCTGTTGCAACTCATTCCGGACACACGTGTTGTTGCAAGAATAAGGTCCGGTAGCACAATCACAAACCTGATGCCACGACCATTGGCCCTGCTGACCACAGCAACAACTAAAGAACAAATTGTCATTGATCTTGTCATTGGTAGTGGTGCCTTCACCATCCCATAGTGCAGGGGATGTACCCTTGAGTCCAATAACAATTGTGCTGTTCGTTTCATCGGCAAACACATGTCCACGAAGTCCGTCACCTTCCCAACCAAAATCGGCACTTCGGTTAAAAGGTTTCCCGACATCATCCCAATCAGCGTCTCCCTCGTGCTCAACATACGCGTCCGACGACATATACGCCAAACTCAAGATCGTCTGTTTATCTGTCACGTCTGGGCCGGAGATCGTATCAACAGCCCATGCAGTCGGAGACATTGCGGTAAGCTGGCCATATTTCCGAGTGTGTTCAACTAACGCATCGATGCTTTCACGGCGACGATCAGCCAGACGTTGGATACGCGAGGGAACCGACGAGGCTACCAACGGTGGCAAAGCCTCGCGCTCAAACCCATCTTCTACGTCTTCGGCCACAAAAACGTTTGGCGTTTCTAGTGTATGGAAAACATCCTGTCTTCTATGAAGTTCGGGATGGCGATGCGTTCCATGATGGAATATTTGACGCAAAGAAAACTGGTGTGTCGCGGGTGGTGGTGGGTTTTGTTCACTAAATCTAGACGATGTCGATGGTATATTAGGAAATGTGGAAAGATGCGCGACTGCTGACGGAATCCCAAAAGCAATTACAAGATTCATGTGGCCCAGAAGCATGGCGCTGCGATGGTCGCGTTTACGAGAGAATGTCGGGCAAGTATTGGTGATGACCACTCCGTTAGTGGTATCTGATTGCTGCCAGCACTGACGGTAAAAACACTACTATGGGTAGTGAGCGTCGGTGTATGAGCCGAAAGACGCGATGCTCCCTCCTGGCATTGAACGGGAGGCGACCGTGAATTGTGGGTCTAGACGCCACGATATCCGGAATTAGGCCGGCTAACAAGCACCAGGTAGCAAAGTGTGGGGACGCGGAACGTTCAGTAATGTTGCGAGGTCCGTCCGTTGTATGCAAGGGGAACCCAAATGACAAAAAGGCGATATCTTGAAGAAAAGAAAAGGCGAAGTTGGTTCAAAAACAATGTTGTAAAAGGTGTAAAAGCAAGTTCCCGAAATATTGGGTGATGAATGGATAAACAAGGCGACTTCTGTTGTCCCTAGTGTGTACTGCCTAGCTTTGTGTTGGGTATGCTTGCTACTGTGTAAACCCCCTGAAAATTTGGATATTGTAGGGTAGGCATCTGTCATGTCCATATATAGAGCTACATGGTAATGACTCAAAAGCACTGATGAATTCAACAGGAAGACACTGATTAGAATGATCGAATCACAACTTTCAGTCATAAGTATTTTTCTCTACCAATGACAACCATCAAAGGCAGTATTTTTGGCCGACTCTCAACAAGCCTCAAACCCCATGAGAGTATCTTTTTCCTTATCTATTATGGACTTACAAAGCACTGGGACGTCATGCGTCGCAAAGGAGTCAGACAGATCCTCCCTTTCGCCGCATGAACTTTCAGGAATCCATCCCTAACCCACGACGCTTCATTCTTGTTAAAGAATCTACGTGTGTGACTGACACATGTGATTGCAACCTCAAGCAGCCAGATGATTCAAAGGGCTGTTTAAATTCCATCTCTGGTCCCGCATAAGAGCAATGACACAAAAACGATTCCGTCTCTAACCATATCCGTCTCAACGGGTCCCCCAACAAAGACAACGTGAACTTCTATTCGTGATAACGGTATTTTTCTACATAATACTCAAAACTGCACATTTCAACCCCATGAACAATGTTGTTTTAGCTTCGAATCATATTGATCAACTGATGTTAGCCTCGAGGCACATTACTAGGCTGATCAGAAGATAATAGATTCTAGCATGTGATCTGATCCCACAGCAACTATAGTTCAAATTTTCGTCTTTCTTAATTGCAGCCCCATTATACACAGTTTCGCCAGCATAAGCACGACATGGTATTACCACCTATGTGTATAGCATAGACAAGGCGGTCGACAATGCTCAACATATACACAACATTTAGCAAACAGTTTACGCACATGATGCATCATCAAAAGGCATTTGAAATAACAAACAAAAACACCATATCATAAGACCAAACGCCGCTTTAACTAAGGACAAAAAGCTATAAACCCAATTACCCAAAAATAACAAGCCGTAACGTCATCATAGAGCATCCTGCTCTTCAGCAACCTCCGTCACCACAGTGACTTCACCCGTAACATCCCCCAATCCCAAACTTTCTCCGGTGCTGACCGGCGATTCATCGCGGGGCCGGGGAGACTCGTCGTTTTGGGCACCATTGGACATACCCTCTGCGGAGCTCGCGGCCATAAGCTCATTCTAACGGCCCGTTGGCTGAGCAGTGGGAGTTCCCTTGAGGTAACCAAGTAGGAAACTCCGGTCCGCGTGAGAAATTGGCGCCCCACCCTTCATGCCGCTAGACACGGACTGCGCTTGAGAGGCCTCGCTCATCGGAGACCCAGTCGGTGCCATGCGGCGGTACCCATCAAGTCCGGCATACCCAGCATGAGCACCTGGGACATATCCCACCGGTTGCTGGACCTGGTGCTGGTTCTGAGTATGCGCCTGTTGGTACTGGTTGGCGGCGAGAGTCTGCTGCATAGTCTGGGCATTCTGCATCCCGTTGTTCGGGAATTGGTTTTGCCCAAGCTCAGAGCCGTGCATCTCTCCGCCAGGAACCCGCGATTGGCTAAGCGGGTGAGGCTGACCCTGCTGGTTGGACGCACTGTAGTATTGCGCCTGTGGATGGCCATATGCCGAGTACTGTGGCTGCGGCGAGTGGTGGTGATGCACGGGCTGTGGCATACCAGAGAAAAAGCCCTGTGTAGCCATGTGGCTCCCCGAGTCACTACCAACGGAAGCCTGCGAGCCACCAAACAACCCAAGGAGCAGCTTCTTTTGCTCTGGTGTCTGCTTGTTGGCACCAGGAATGGGCATTGCGCCGCTAACAGGGGGGCTAGCCACCGCCGGCTGGCTCGGCGCGGTGCTCTCAAGACCCGAACGATCAAAGTTGTACGGCGTCTGAGAGTGCCGCGAAATTCCGCCAATGCTGGGCGAGATGGACCCGCGATGGCCGTGGAAAGCAGGGGAGTCTCCAGACATCGACATGTGGCCGTGGCCATAAATCGAGTTGGCATTGGAGCCTCCACCCTGCATCGCCATGTTGCCCATTCCGGGTTGGGCACCAGTGGCGTCCGAAGATCCCCGCGCTCCGGCGTAGTTGGACGCGCTCTCCATGGGGGACTGACGATAGCTGCCGGCCTGCATCGAGTGGGGCGACTGGCTCTCAGTACCCATGGGAGCTGGCGAAACGGTCATGTTCTTGAACATGCCGAGCAGAGTAGACTTCTGCTTTTCCGATGGGCCACCGTGCATCTGCTGCTTTTGGGTCATTCCGATTAAAGTCTGACCGTTGTGCATAGCGAGAGCATCTACGGCAGCTACAGGCGCCTGGAGATGAGGCGAGGTTTGCCCTTGCACAGGACCGGATGAAACCGCAGTTTGCTGTAGATGCGCGTAGTTCTGGTTGGCAGGATCGTTGGTCCAAGAGTGTTGGGCTTGTCCCTCTTCAACTGAGCCGCCATGTCCCATAGGGTTACCCGCAACAGGAGAGGTTGCCTGGTTTTCGGTGCCACCATTCAACAATCCAAGCAAGCCACGAGCCTGGTTTGTGATAGCTCCATTGTTGCCGTAAGTTCCCTGGGCTGGGCCGGCAGACGCGCTCTGGACATATTGGTCCGCATCAGGTCTTTGCTGGAACTGCTGACCAGCATACATGTTACTGGGCTGCGATTGAGACTGTTCCGGGTATCCATGGTGAACATACCCCGCAGCTTGGTTTGCAGTGGATTGGGGGTTGTTGAACCCAGGCGGGATACCTTGGTGGACTGTCTGGTCAAACTCGGACGACTGAGAAATGATATTTCCGCCCTGTGCGTGACGGTGTAACCGGTTGAACTTTTCTTCGAGTTCACTCTGCTCTTGTTGCTGCTGCGCTAACTGCTGCTGTTGGTGAACCAGATGCTGCTGATGTTGCTGCTGCTGTTGTTGCTGCTGCTGATGTTGCTGTTGTTGTTGTTGTTGCTGTTGTTGTTGCTGTTGTTGTTGCTGTAGCTTAGACTGCGCAATAATAGCTTGCAGGGAGAGCTGTGGCTGAGGAGCAGTCTTCATGTTTTTAGGAGGGGGTGTTGCATAACTCAACAGACCCTGGTCCAGATTCGCCTTTTGATGCTGGGGAGGGATAGGCTGGGGATGATGAATGATTGCGGGAGGCGTGGTGTGGATAGGGGGCTGCTCTTCAGCTGGAGAAGGCGCTCTCGGAGCCTGTGACTGCGTGGACGGTTGTGGGCTCGCATTTGATACCATATGACCATTGGTGTTACCATTAGCTCCATTCATCAACATGGCCATCAGAGTGGCAGACTGAGGATCTGTGTTCTGTGGAGGTGTAGGAACATGCATAACCTGGTGTTGTTGAGTCCCCGAAGAACCATTGTATGTTTCTGGGTTTATCTTCAGCAACCGCTGGAGGTCAGCACTGGCATCGCGAAGATGTGGCGGTTGGCTGTATTCATCATAGTGAACAGCTGGAACCACCTGGACGTCCGCAAAGCTTTCCTCGGGAATCCCGTCGGGTGACAGCAAGGTGCCGTCGAGTGGAGCTTGCCGCTTCTGATCCATACGCTTCTGCCTTTGGATCCATTTCTTAAGTTGGGCCATAAATGGTGCCACCATATAGTACTTGTTATGAGACGAAGTACCTTGGTCGTCATAATTATGGTTCCGCTTCTTAAAAGTAGGAAGCTCTGACATCGGAAACCATTCAATCTTGGAGATCTCCTTCCTTGTCTTGGGCTCAAATGGTGTATCCATGGGCACGTTACGGAAGACGTACAAGCGTATAGCCTGCTCTCTGATATTGAGCTCAATATACTTGACGGCTTCATTTTCGGGCAAGATACCAGCCTCTCTTGGGTTGAATCCAGTTTCTTCTTCAACCTCGCGGATAGCGCAATCCAAGTCATCCTCACTCATGTTGATTTTACCTCTAGGGAAACTCCAGCTGGCTGTCTTCTTCCATCCTTTGACCAAGACCACATGGTCCATGTCCTTGTTCAAGAGGATGGCGCCGCGAACAGGAATTCGTGACTTGTAAGCAAGGAAGTTTTCAAATGCCAATTGGTGTGTTTCCACTGGATAGTCGGCAAAGAGAGGACAGTGTCGGAACATAGCCTCGCTGAACGTTCTCAGTGTCATGGGAGGGAGTGATGAGTCGCTTGGACGGAGGAAATCTTCATAGAACCATTGTGCTTCTTCAATATGGAAGCATATTCTTTCCATGGACTCCAAGTCTGCATTTGGGAGGTTGATAAGAAATCTGACACAAAGATCATCCAGGCCTACAAACAGACAAGTTGTTAGCTTTATATCTTTATATGCGCAAGCTAGTGGTGCGGTATACTCACAATCGCTAAGTTTCTGGTTGATATTTATTTGACTCATTGTGAAAATCAGACAATAGTGTATAGTTGGGAGTGTGTTTTAGGGCGAGTATATCTTCAAAGAGTGTAGGTATGCGCTGACAGCAGCAAATTTGTGGTCCTTAACTTTGGAAAGAAGGTCTTTGGATACGATTGAACAAACAGTGACAATGGTATCAAGGCAGCGCGAAGGTGTAGACGATGGTTTAAACTCAAGTAAATCAACCAATCTGATTGGAGGCAGCCACTGAATGCAAATAAATCAACACTACTGATTGACAATTCGAGGATTGGTGTGTGAAAAGTGCAAAACGCGCAAGCAAAGAGTGAAGCTTCTGTAGATGAAGGCGAAAAAGGTCGAGTTCGAGTGTCGATGTCAGAGGTACAGCAGACAGTAAAATTGGTAGATGATAAGAAAAGAAAAAAGGGCAGGTTTATTTGGCCAGCAGTCAAGTTGTCACGAATTGGTCGACACAAACAGAACAAACCTAGGCTCGTAGAACTGTGGAGTTTGAGGCCGAATTAAGCTTGGACTGGATGGGGTAATGGACGGCGGATTGGTTGAAATCGACAACGGACCGTTGTTTCGACCGGGGTTGACGGCTGGGCACCAGATGACGAAGAGTTGGCTGGCAGGTGTTGGTGCACGTCAATGGTCTAGAAACAGAGAAGTGGATAAGGAGGTTCTGCGGCGAAACAAACGCTCAAAGGCAACTTGGGGAGATACAATCAAGGCTTGATGAATAATAAATGCTGATGATAAACAATCAAGACAAGGCTGAGGTCTACCCCAGAGCGCGATAAAGGCAGATGGCAGCAAAAAAAAGGAAAGAATTGGGTTTGAACAAAACACGCTAGATGATGACTGGACGTCTAGGGTCCAGTCGAGATGCTGAAAATCAAATGGTTTCGCTCACGTAGAATAGAGATTGAGGGAGAGGTGATGTTTGTTGGAGGAGAGAAATAAACAGAGTTTGACGATGACGGAATGGACTCATGGGCATTCACAACAGTTTGCTCAAAAATGGCAGTTATGAGCAGAGCTATTGCCTTGCCAGGGTTTGTGGGAAGTAAGATCCCCAGTCGATTTTTGGAAAGAGCAAAAATTGAGGGAGGGGATGATATTTCGCTTGGGCTGTGTGAGAAAGTTTGAGAAGAGATTGATGAGGAGCACCGAAAACGATAAGAAAATTCTACAGAATTCATGAGCGACCCGTGATTTTGCCGGAGATGGAATAATGTGGGGGTATCATGTCAAGGTCTGATGGGATAACATGCTGTCCGACGCCATGCACTCCCCAATCCAAGGTGTCTCGTGGCTCCAACCTGCCATGACACTTGACCAACGACGTTGATTTGATGCACTGGACTTTGAACGACACTTTGGGTTGGGGAAACGGTCTGAGCCGATTGGGTTTACGTGGAGAGGCAGGCGTTTCTTGGGATTGTAGTTGTTCAGCTGCCTGTTGAAGAAGCTGATCTCTATCGGACATAGAATATGACGTCTACTATAATGGCACGTCACTAACATGCATCAATACTGTGGCAATGGTAGCATCATGTACATCAGTCGAACTACGTGTAAAAATTGGGGATCTCTATATAATGGTAAGTGAGGAAAGCTTCGCCTCGAGTACTACACTGACTCGCTGAGGCCGGAAATCCTAAAAATCGACTTATAATGTGGATATCTCTTGAGGCCAGAAACTTTTTCTACATACAGTGCATGGCAAATTTGTTTTAGTAGCAGCAAACCATTATTGCATCTGCAGTCGGTCAAATGATGTCAGTGGAGGACTGATATGACCCACAACATTAAGACTTGATGCGGGGAAATTGTGCTGCGACATAAGTATGCGGTCATGCCACTAAGTTCGGCATATGTGATAAGCACTGGCATAGTTTGGGCATTCATCGGAGACTTTGCGAACAATAGGGTTATATAACAAACTAGGGTATGCATATAGGTATCTCTGTTCAGGGAAATAGGGTTAAGGTGGCGGCCTCTCTGCCCGCACGTGGGATTCGAAGTGTGGCGTATGACGTTTTCGGATGAGGGCTTCTAGAGGGAACCGATTTCCAGCATGTCTCGGAGTAGAGATGGGGGCAATACAGTGATGCCTGATGGCCAACAATGCGAAGATTTCAGGCGCAGAGCTAGAGGGAGCCGTATTTGGTTGGGATTTTTGGACGGCACGGAATGGAATCGTCATTACATCATCGGTCGTGTTTAGAATGAAATGGACTGGTATTTAGATCCCAGCTTTACCATACCTAATCCAAAATGTCTTTCAGGAATCTTGCCATCTATTCTTTATCTACACCAGCCTCACTGATAGATCCTACTTTTTTCATTGGGAACTTTTTGGAATAAACCCTTTGGTTTCGTTTTCGATCACCAACAAATCTATTCTCGAAGATATTTTTTGACCCCGGCGTACCAACATCAACCAATTCTTTGGTGTATCAAAGCCAAGAATTTTCGTACAACCTTAAGCGCTGCCTTTGAGTACCCCCCGATTCAATAGCCGCCCTTTGACCTGTAGTTGGATCTAGACGCCGCTTTTTTGGTGACCTCAAAGCCAGTCAGTTGTCTTTAACGCAGCTCAGCCACCGTCGCTTTCAGCAGTTATCCATTTAGAAGCCGTAAAATCATTGACTTCCGGGACAAGGGCCTAGCATATACGCGGCTATCCATCTTGTTATAAGACAGCCATTTCGTCTGGTAGAATTACTACATAGATTCTCTCGTGCCGTCCGTTCCGGTTTTCCTTGAACAATCGGTAGTTTTACACTCTATTTGCCTTGTACTTTCCACATTTGGAAAATTATCATCCCATCCCGCTTACAAGTTACCGGAAATTTACCACAATCCCGACAATTGCCATGTCTGGAATCATTGCGAAATACGTGGGGAAGAAGATTTTGGGCGAGTCTATTTCGAACAAGTTTGGAACTGAGGTAAGTTCAATTGTCGCCATCGGACCTTCTAGGCCTTTGGTATCCACTTTATCGGTGCCGGTTTCTAATTAGTTCAATGCAGGACCCATACTTCGAGTCTGTTCCGGCCACCCGGCTCGACGGACGCCCGGGCAAGCCTACCAAGCGCAAAAAGGCCACACCTCCCGGAATCTCAGAACATGACGCCAAAGTCCTTACTAAAGTTAAACGTCGGGCCTATCGCCTAGACATGTGCTTATTCAACTGCTGCGGTATTCGTTTTGGTTGGAGTAGCGTAATTGGTATAGTTCCAGCGTAAGTTTTGCCATCATCAGCTAGCTAGCTAGCCAGTTGGGTGGGCTGTTTTCCGTTTTGCTTTTGGAAATACAGCTCCACCTTTCCCCGCACATGGATGAATCAAAGCTAACCCACTTGACAGGATTGGTGATGTCATAGATACGTTATTTGCCCTTATGGTGTTGCGTACTTGTGGTCAGATAGAGGGTGGTCTCCCCACCCAATTGCGAGCACGCATGCTGATTAACATCATTGTTGATTTCGCCGTCGGATTGGTACCATTTCTTGGCGACGTTGCCGACGCTCTCTTTCGCGCCAACACACGCAATGCAGCTCTACTGGAAGCCCATCTGAGAGAAGTAGGCAAGAAGAATTTGCGCAAGAGTGGCATACCAATTCCGGACGTGGATCCTTCTGACCCTAGTGTCTACGACCGTGAGGAGTCCCCCGCCTATAGCCCTGAGCGGAGACAGCCGGCGCCAGCTGAAGAGGTGCGATCCGGGCGGGGATGGACTGGAAGAACCCGCGAGGCTGACATCGAGGAAGGGCGTGGGCCAACTAGAGATGACCATCGGGGTGGAAGTCGGGGAGACCACAACAACTACCAAAAGCAGGAGGATAGAGAGTCTAGAAGGATGGAAAGACGTGATTATCAGCCGGACGGGCAGAAACATGGCAGATCTCGTAGCAATCGCAGACGGTAGATAGACCAAATACATTTGGTCTTGGAGGACCATGTTTTAATGACGTGCGGCTAAGTGTCAATAGTGACGGCAAAGGATCCAAATGATGCAAGACTTATGGATGTTTCCGTCTTAAGACATATATTCTTGTGGTATTCGGGTCTTGGTATAGGTATGTATTTCATAGTTTTTGAAATGTTATCTCCCACCTATAAAAAGGCCTCTGTTTTCCACTAGAGTCGCACTTTCAAGATCCCTCCTTTTTCTTCTTCACCACTCTGCATACATACAAGCTAAGTCGTCAATTTGATCTTTTTTTCATTTTTACCACTTATCATTCAAAATGCCTGCTCTCGGTCTCAACGGCGTTGCCGTCATCGGCACCTCGGTCCCGGCCAGCACCACAGATTTCACCTCTGCCACTGCCGCCGTCACTCCCTACTCCACCGTCACGGGTACCGACGTCCCCGTCATCAAGGTTGCCGCCTCTCCCGCCCCCAACGGTACTTACGGTCTCACCCAGGACGAGATCCTCGAGGCTGTTTCGCACTCCTTCTCCGGCACTGGCTTCGCTGCTCCCACTGGCGGCCACTACGTTAAGCGCAGCCAGCCTGGTGTCTTCTACGACGCTGGAAACAGCACTCACGGCGCCGAGCCCACCGGTTATGAGAAGCGTGACGGTGCCGCCCAGCCCACTGCTACCGGTCACTATGCCAAGCGCAGTGTTGCTCAGCCCACCGGCACCGGCTCTTACACCAAGCGTTTCGCCTTCTTCGATGCCGGCAACGGTACCCACGACGCCGAGCCCACCGGTTATGAGAAGCGTGACGGTGCT
>JMSH01000160.1:0-10736 GCA_000712465.1 Huntiella moniliformis | reverse complement strand
GGCTCTTACACCAAGCGTTTCGCCTTCTTCGATGCCGGCAACGGTACCCACGACGCCGAGCCCACCGGTTATGAGAAGCGTGACGGTGCTGCCCAGCCCACCGCCACCGGTCACTACGCCAAGCGCGGCGTTGCCCAGCCCACTGGTACTGGCTCTTACACCAAGCGTTTCGCCTTCTTCGATGCCGGCAACGGTACCCACGACGCCGAGCCCACCGGTTATGAGAAGCGTGACGGTGCTGCCCAGCCCACCGCCACCGGTCACTACGCCAAGCGCGGCGTTGCCCAGCCCACTGGTACTGGCTCTTACACCAAGCGTTTCGCCTTCTTCGATGCCGGCAACGGTACCCACGACGCCGAGCCCACCGGTTATGAGAAGCGTGACGGTGCTGCCCAGCCCACTGCCACCGGCCACTACGCCAAGCGTGCTGAGGGCACTGGTGTCCCTTCCTACAACGGCACCTTTGCTGCCGCTCACGGGTAAGTCTTTTCCTAAATCCAGCTAGTTCGGTCTTATGTCTTTCAGAACCTACCAGGTAAGCGGTTGGTGAAACATTAGATGACAGAACGCACTTCGGCAGGGCATCTATCGGCCTCAGATGACCCCATTGGATTCCCCTTGAAAAGGTGAGGTTTGAGTATACTGACAACATAGGACCGACAGCTCTGATTAAAGGACCAATTTACTTATCTAGAATGCACGTATACTGATACTCCCATGGTAGGTTTCCCAAAGCTCCCCATCACTATGTCCTTAAGCGGGCTGGCGCATCTCATGGATGCAGAGTGCCCGGGAAACTCCCCGAGACTGTGACGCTGACCCTTCCAGGCCAAATCACTCCTCGCCAATTCCACATTCGTTTCCCTCCTAAGTATAACCCACACAAGCAGTACAAGCTCGTTGTCCTCCTCCACGCTTTCCGTGCCTCGCACAACCATGTTAAGGAAGGTGTGGATGGCTATGATGCTTGGTACGGCTTCCCTGAACTTGATGAGGTTGCCGATTTGGACACTATTTACATTGCCCCTAACGGTGTTGCTGCAAGCTGGTTTAACCTACACGAAACTGATACTCAGTTTATCAAGAGGGCGATCCAGACCGTGGAGGAAAACCTCTGCATTAACCGGTCTCAGCGCTTTCTTCATGGCTACAGCTTTGGGTCGTCTATGACGTACTCGTTGGCTTGTGCTATGGGTGATCAGTTTGCAGCAATCTCTGGATGGTCCGGAGCCATGCTTTCGGGTTGCCCTAACGGTCAACCTAGGCCTGTTGCCTTCATCGGTCAGCACGGCACCGAAGACACGGTCCTGGACATCTCGCGAGGTCGTGAGATCCGCGACAAGTATTTGGAGGTTAACGAGTGCAAGGCTAAGAAGTTTCCCACTGTAAGTAAGGAGGGCGGCCACCGTACTGTCGAGTATGATTGTAAGAAGAACCCCGTTGTCTGGTCTGAGTTCGAGGGCAAGCATACCCAGCATCCCAAGGACGAAGATGAGGAGACTTCATGGTCTCCGGAGACAGTTTGGGACTTCTTTTCCCGCTTTTTCTAATCGTGCTGTGGGTTCTTTTTTTCTTGTTTTTTTCTTAAAAGTTGGGTAATTGGCGGTGATTTTTTTCAGCATGGAGTATAGGTAGTCTTTCTAGATAGGGTCCAAAAGTATGTTTTTTTGTTTTTTTGAATTTACAAATGTATGCGATACTGTGTCTGGTGATGTCGTGAATGTTACAGTTACACGGCATATTAATGAATGTACACCATAGGGCTCATTAGGGTTATCACATGTTAGACGGACGGAGCCCGAGTTGCCCCACCGGAGCTGTGACAAAGCACACCCCCACCAATGACAGAAAGTTGTAACGAACATTCTGTCTGCTGAAAAGGGCCAAGGCCATATGACGAACCCACCACCAATCATACTTTTGTGGCTCGTGTTTCGCAGGTAGGTCGGATATCGTCATTGCTGCCACCTTCGACACCCGGACATTCCCTGTTGATCCCACGTCGGATATCGCTCATCACAACTGGGCGATAGCCGACAGGCGGTGTTAATGCTGAGCAACACAGGTGAACGAGTTCCGGAGATAGTAAATGTTTAAAAAGTGTACCTGTATTGTGGACTTGGAGTCTAAGAATCACAGATAACGAAAGACATGCTGATTCTCCAGATCTCGAAATAAAACCCTCGTGGCGCATTTCAATTCTGGGGTTTATTTACTTTTGTTTATTCCCACTAAACGTTTCTAATCCTCTTTTTCTACATAGCAATCGTCACAAAATGTCCGGTGCTGTCGTCCTTCCCGAGGCTGTCAAACAGACCCTCCATTTTCTCCTTACACGCCGTCCACAACGCGCCGCTGACATCCTTTCATTCGACGGGTAATATTTCTTCAATTCCGCTTCAAACCCAGTCCAGCTAACCCCTCCAAGTGTCCGTAACATCGTCTTCTTCTTTTTCCTTTTCAGATGGTCCCGTCGGGCCTTTTACCAGCTTAAAGGTCGCGGCCCCATTGGCACCGCCGTAGAAGCCTACCATGATATTCGCCGTATCCTCTACGGCTATCTTCTTCGCACACCGGCCGTCCGTCGCCAGGTCGAAAAGGACGTCACTGAGGCCCTGACTAAATTGGAGTCTAAACTTGTTCCCACCGGATTTAGCCGTAACACCGTCATCCCCACAAGAGGTCTCAAGGATGATGCTCTGCGCGCCGAACTTGAGCGTCTTGCCACCATGGACCACACGCGCTGGGAAGACGGGTATGTCTCAGGAGCCGTCTACCATGGTGAAGATTCCCTAATTAAACTTCAGACTGAGGCTTACGGCAAATTCACCGTTGCTAATCCTATCCACCCCGATGTTTTCCCTGGAGTCCGCAAGATGGAAGCCGAGGTAGTCGCTATGGTCCTTTCGCTTTTCCATGCGCCTGAAGGTGCGGCCGGTGTCACCTCGTCTGGTGGTACGGATAGTATCCTTATGGCGTGTCTTGCTGCCCGCCAGCGCGGACTTGTTGAGCATGGTATCACCGAACCGGAGATGATCCTTCCCGAGACTGCTCATGTTGCTTTCCGTAAAGCTTGTGACTACTTCAAGATTAAAATGCATCTTGTCGCTTGCCCTGCGCCCTCTTACCAAGTTGATATTTCCGCTGTTCGTCGTCTAATCAACGGTAGCACTGTTCTTCTTGTTGGATCTGCACCAAACTTCCCCCATGGTATCATCGATGACATCTCTAGTCTTTCAGCTCTTGCTGTTAAGAATAACACCTGCCTCCACGTCGATTGTTGCCTCGGATCCTTCCTTGTCCCCTTCCTCGAACAAGCTGGCTTCAAGGCTCCACTTTTTGATTTCCAACTGCCGGGTGTCACGTCCATCTCATGCGACACACACAAGTATGGGTTTGCTCCTAAGGGTAACTCCACCGTCCTATACCGTACGGCCCAACTCCGGAACTTTCAGTACTACGTTTCCCCTGACTGGAGCGGTGGTGTTTACGCTTCACCAGGTCTTGCGGGTAGTCGGCCCGGTGCTCTTATTGCCGGTTGCTGGACAAGTATGATGAGCGTTGGCCAAGACGGCTATCTCACTGCTTGCAAAGCCATCGTTGGAACAGCCCGGAGTATCCAAAACGTAATCGAGACCAATGAGGTTCTCTCTAAGGAACTCTCTATCATTGGTGACCCAGTCGTTTCAGTTGTTGCCTTCCGGGCGAATAACTTGAACACCTATGACATTGCCGATGCTATGTCCGGTCGTGGCTGGCATCTCAATTCACTTCAAAACCCACCGGCTATCCACGTTGCTGTAACGATGCCTATTACTAAGGTATGGGAGAAGCTTGTGAAAGATCTTGAAGAGGTTGTTATAGCCGAGAAGGAGAAGGAAGCCGCGTTGGTGGCCCAAGGAAAGGGTGCCAAGAGAATCCAAGGTGATACTGCGGTCTTGTATGGTGTTGCGGGTTCATTGCCCAATAAGAGTGTAGTGGTGCAATTGGCGCAGGGTTTCTTGGATTTGCTTTATAAGGCTTAACAATTGGAACGATAGTCAAGACGGTTATCTTGTTTGTATTTATAGCACATTTAGTAGCACATTAGTACTGCGATAAATAACTCAATGGGTATCATAAATCATAAAATCATCATCCATGGGCATGTCGTCTCTGCACAGCCCGTCTTCATACCCCCTCGTCATACTCCTCCGCCATCCTTCGCTTCTCTTCATGGCGTCGAGCTTTCACGGCCTTCCAGTCCAGCTTGAAGTTGTTCACCGCCTGCCACAACTTCACATCTTGTTCCCATACCTCAGCCGGCACTTGGCACTCTATGCCCTTAAGGCACAACCGGAGATACGCTAGCTCTGAGTCATTCTCGCTAAGTTCATCTTCAAGGTGGCCGACTCGGGTTTGAAGGAACATAACACGTTGAGCAGCGCGCTCAGCGCGGGATACAAGAAGAGTTTGGATGTGCTGAAGGTAGCGTTAGTGAATGGCAGCTGCGGGGAAAACTTAGAAGGTGAACTCACATCAGACTCTTCTTGGCGGGCACGCAGGTTGTTAATCAGACTTTCAAGCTTTTCGTTCAGCCTGTCTGTCTCACTAACGACGGCCCGCGCCTCTTCCACCGACAAGCCAGGTTGCGAAGAGACCAAATCGTCTTCACTCGAAACACTGCCACTCTCATTTTCCTCGTCACTCTCCTCCTCGGCTCTTCCTCTTTCTTCGTCCTCTGGAACCACAGATCGACCCTTGGGAGTCGGAGTATCTCTTCCAGAACCCAAGAACTTGACCGGACTGCCCGGTCGACTCGCACCGCCCAGCATTGTACTTATTTCGCTGAAGCGGGAACCAAATGCGCTTCGGCGACCGCCAGCATCCCCATCTACCACACTAGCCCTTCTAGTTAGAGGGGCTCTTCGTACTGGCGTTTTCTCTTCATCTGGTATTCCACGATCTAGCGCATCGTCATAATAGGCTCGGCTGCTAGAGGGGTCATAAAGCGTGCCCTCAAAGCCGTCCAATTGCGTATGCAGAGAAGCTACAGCTAGCGGGCTCAAGTCAGAAGTGGCGCGAATGGCCGCTGTTAACTCGTCCAAACGACGAGCAAGTGCAGCCTTGGCTGCAGCATCATATGCCTCGCTGGTGCCCAGTGCTCGTCGTATGGAGGTGCGAAAGACACTACTCTCTGATTCTCGTCTGCTGTGACGGTGTTGTGCATTTGTAGCCCGTATTTGCTCGATAAAGTCGTGGTTGGAAACACCACCAACTGACGCCGAAAGATCGGGAGCAGGGAACACGGACGAGCTGCCAATCTCGCTGCCGCCAAAAGGTGTGTTGTTGGCGGTACAGGGATTTGAGATCGGTGGCGAGGTTCCCGACGTGATTGCCGATTCACTAGCGCTAAAGAGACGGTCCCGCCCGCCTTCGTGACTTCCAACGCTAGAATCGGCGTCGGGCCCCTCATTTGTCGTGACCTCGCTGCGCTGACCGCTACTCTGGAAGCTCCTAATACTGAGAGCTCGCTGCTCTCCTCGCAAAGATTCGTCTAGTCCATCTTCGAATAGACCGGTGCTTCGTCGTAATGGTGATGGGTTGAAAGACTGGCTAATGCTGCGAATATGTTGAGTCTTGACGCTACTGACCGTTGTAGGTGCTGTTAGCTGGCTGTAGGCGCGATTGCGCGCTCGTGGCGGTGTGAAGATATCATGCGAAGTAGAGTCGACACTGCTAATTGTGCTGCCAGAAGGGAAAGACCACATGATGGCAATATATGTACCACACGGCCTAACACGAGAGCGACGACAGACACGAGATGAAGTTTATGATCGGTAGTTGATAGTTGACAGTTGAGTGGACTAAGACGATGCTAGTTTGGCGATAGCGTCTCAGATCTAAACCGATAGCTTGATTTTCGAGGAAAAGCAATAATCAAAGATAATGACGTCAATTGGGATCTTGCGTCAATCAAATCGAACACCCATCGCACAATGAATTGGCAATGAATAACTAAACCAAAAGAAGTAGAAAAATCTAACCGAACGGTCACGCGAAATGAGAAAGCGATGATTTTTTTTTCTGCGTATGCAAGAATTGCGCCTGCGTTTTGGGATGGAAGGAATTCCTCTGCAATTTCCTATCGCAGCAGCTGCCGCCCGGTGTCCCGCCTGCCGTTTATGCTAACCGACCCTGTTCTGGTTCTTCTAAAAAGTGATTCGTCCGACATTGTTCAACACTCTGTCGTGATGTAACCATCGCCTGCTGTGTGCGAGAGAACAGCTTCGTTTTTGTATTCTTTTTGTCGCATTTTTGTGTTCAGCGCGACGTGACTGTTTCGAGCTGTAAATTTTGCGCAAAAGTGTCTACACAGGAATGTGCACTGGGCCTGTTTTGCGACAGAGGGATCTGACGGATCTGTTGTGAAGCCTGTCAACGGGGCATTACCTGGGAAAGGGTTCAAGAGCCGACATATGTACAATATCTGCAGACACGGAACTCGGCGTAGTGCAGGCCGTGGGTAACAAGACGAGGTCTGATGAAAGGTTTCCGCTGTTCATCTGGATCCATCCAAAGTTTGACAAGAGGAACCACACCATTGTTCGTCTACCTTAGTGCCACACAATGCTCCATTTCGTGTCCTATGGGGTCGGCCAAATCACCGGCCTGATTCCTGGTCCACTGCCACATGTGTAGTCACTACGAACCCCTCCCACTAGCACAGAACTAATTGAATGACTCTTATTATTAAGTTCTCGACTTTATCAATCTTCTCATTCAGCGTTACCAATATCTTCCAAGCACCCACTTCTGTCTCGAGATATCTACTGTTGCTGGATTGACAGCTGTCGGCCAGCTGGCATAACTCGGGCGGTCTAATGGCGCTGTGGAGAAAAGCTTCCAGCAGTCCGGGTAGATCGCTACGCAACAACGGCTTCAGGTACCTTCTCCAACTCCCCCGCAAGGGTCTCAAACCGCCGTGTAAGCCCCTGCTGCTGCCGCCGTCGGTGGCATCATGTGACAATTGCCGTAGTTAGTTGTGTGCCCCGAGGTTGATAGATAGTCAAACACACGATAGATGTTCAACCAGCCCTTATGCCGACCATTTCCGAGTGTCTGCGAAGAAGATATTCGTCATCTCGGTATCAAGAGCTCAGCTCTCAGTGCTATGTCACGTTAGAACGGGAAACAAGATTTCCCTTTGTAGACATCTTTCTCCACATGAGCTATGTATATCAAAATGTGTAACTGCTTTCGTCAAGCTTAAACTATAGCGGCAATAATCTGCTGTTCCGAATCCCACCGTTCTCACATGTTCTTTATGCCGTTGTCATTCTGGTTTAATGTGAAGAGTCTTTCCTTGTTGTTCCCTTGGTCTTTTCATTCCTGAGTCAGAACTCACTTTGCTTTCTGTCTTCCATCATATTTTGATCTTTTGGTCTATCACTGTCGTGCCTTTGTCTTGGCACATATTCTGATCTGACTCTCATGTTATAGCCCCTCCTAAGCTATACCAAAAATTGTCTCGTCTTGCTCATCTACCACACACAATAAGGTCGATTATAGCCTCGGCAGCTGAACTTTCCTCCACATTCGTAACTTCACGTTACGTTGATTATACTTTGCCTTACCCCCTTAATAGTCACTTTTTCGTTGTCGCTACTACCATTGAGTCACCGTTAGAATCTTATTTCAAGGCATCGACGTCCCTGTAAACAAATCCGAGTTTATGACCCTGGCTTCCATCCATCCAGGACCACAATTAACACCCAGAGCCTGAGCACTGATCAGGTTGCATCACACTACACTTGAAGTCGTCGACATCCTTCATCACCTCATAAATTCGGTAGCGGCTGCTCTCAAAATTGGTCTTGATTCTTAGAATCTACGGCTTCGTCAGCGGCCTCTATATTCGATTTTTATTGCAAGTTTTTGCTGCCGGCGCTGATTGCGCCTCCAAGATCGCACACAATGTCTTGGCAAGCCAGCTCACGCTTGATGGACACCATCAGGCATTATGCAAGTTTCCCAGCTACCGGCGTGAGTTTGCGCCAGATGGTACAGTTTGGAGAGACCCCAAATGTTGGTGAGTTTTACCACGCCATAACTTATGTTGGTGTATAGTTCTAACATGCGATTGGCTTTGTTACAGGAACCCTTTACCGTGCTTCGCAGTTTTTGGCTGAAGAATTGCCCATTCGTTTGGCACACAGAGTCCAAGAACTGGATACCCTACCAGATGGACTCAGTGAAATGCCGTCCGTCCGAAAGGTCCAGGATTGGTATGCACAATCGTTCGAGGTAAGTCATGATAACCACAAACGTTCCTTTTGTTTCGTATATGACCTAACGATGCCAAAATATTTCAGGAAATCACATCGTTGCCACGACCAAAACTTGACACCGACGTCCGCCAAAAACTCTTAACACCATCCCGCAAAAATGGCAGTGCCACCCGGATGTTAGAAGAAGCTATCATGAACCCTAGCCTCGAAGAAACACAGTACCAGGCCGCTCGCGGTTTTGGTAACCGGGAGTATGACAGTGCCGGATTAATGCACAAGAAGAGCAACACCTCGGCGCGGCGCTACTTTGCGCAAGTTGATGACATGGGGGTTTGGCCTGCTGAACTCCAGCTCTTCAACAAGAAATTTTCAGATACTCTCAAGTTCATCAAGAGACGACACGACTCGGTAGTAACCACCATGGCTCAGGGTGTTCTGGAGTACAAACGCAAGCGCCAAAGGATGCAGATTGACAACAACATCCAAGCCTTCCTCGACCGTTTCTACATGTCCCGTATCGGTATTCGTATGTTGATTGGTCAACACATTGCCATAACCGACCATAGTCACTACCGAGACCCGTCATACGTGGGTATTATTTGCACCAAGACGAATGTCAAGGAATTGGCACAAGAGGCTATTGAGAATGCACGATTCGTGTGTGAGGATCACTACGGTTTATTTGATGCGCCCAAGATTCAACTTGTCTGTCCGCCTAATTTGAACTTCATGTATGTGCCTGGTCACTTGTCTCACATGCTCTTCGAAACACTGAAGAACTCTTTGCGCGCCGTCGTTGAGACACATGGACAAGAATCCGAAAACTTCCCCGTGACAAAGGTCATTGTTGCTGAGGGTAAGGAGGACATCACCATCAAGATCTCAGACGAGGGTGGAGGCATTCCTCGTAGTGCCATTCCATTAGTTTGGACTTATATGTACACTACTGTCGATCGGACCCCAAGTTTAGACCCAGATTTCGACAAGAGTGACTTTAAGGCCCCAATGGCTGGTTTTGGATATGGTCTTCCTATTTCAAGACTTTATGCTCGCTACTTTGGTGGCGACTTGAAGCTGATCAGCATGGAGGGGTAAGTTAATATTCTACACATAGGTTTCACAAACATTGACTAACTCAACATTTTGTAGCTACGGAACGGATGTTTACCTCCATCTCAACCGCCTCTCGAGTTCGCTCGAGCCCCTCCCTTAGCAATCAACCGTCATGAGTGAAGCCAAGCCCGGTAGTCGATTCTTTACTGGCCATGTGGATCCGGCCGAGGCGCCCTTGCGCACGCCAGCCGTTTACACATATGGTCATCGGACTCGCACTGGATCGGCGCGGTCTTCTCAAGGACTGACGTTACCTCTGCGGTACCTAGCCCGCTCGCGTCTCAAGAGCCCCCACGAGCTCAGAGAAGTCAGTGAGCGTAGACAGGTCGGTGATGCAGAGGCTATGGTAAATGAAGGGAAAAGTAGTGGAATGATGCAGGAGGATCACCAGCTTTAGGTTGGTGGTGATTTCTGGTGGAGCTATTTAAGTGGTAGCTGTTTAAGTCGTGGAAATTTCTGGATTCTGGAGGCATTGAGTGCCCATCAGTGTATTGAGTGGGAGTTAATGAGTTTTGGGTTGGGAACGCCGTGGCCATTGTACCATGGTGGTCGTTATTACTGGTAAGGATATAACAAGACTTATGTAACGATGTTTGTATAGTTTAACCGTTTGTGTGTGGTCACTAGTAGTGATAATTCAAGTATAGTGTTTATGCCAAGTAAGTTATGGTTAAAAGGAGCCAGGGGTGGTTTGTACAACTGAAACTACCCACTTCGAGCTCAAAAAACGATGACGTATGTACCTCGACGTGTTCATGTTTGTCCTAACAAAAGTTCCACCAAAAAGAAGCGTCGTTATTCACGCACGCACCTCACCCAAGTGGATCCGTCACCAAGAAAACAAAAGACCCAAAAGGAAAAAAAGAAATGTTGAGTTGGGCGCGATTCGAACGCACGCATCTTTCGATATTGTGGTACCCTTTACGGGCATAAGGATCAAAGTAATGCCTTGAACACAACGCCATAACCACTCGGCCACCAACCCTGGTTTGTTGAAAGAGATGCAGGTTTTTCGATTCATATTGGTGGCACAATGTGCGTTAGGATGAGTTCACAACCTTCTTCCTTAATACCCTCGGAATGGTACCTTTGAGTCCTGGAGTCGCCATTTCCATCGGACACAAGATGAATCAACCCCCAATTCATCGTCGGTTGTATTAAACCACACATTACACTCTTTTTCCCTTTTTATCCATCTCATTTCACTTACTCTTGGTGTCAGCCTGATCGATTGATGACACGCTGGCATCTCTCGACCCTCTGAAGAACATTCTTCTCTGGATAGAAAAACAAAAAACGTCGGACACATTGAAGCCCTTTCACTCCACATTCAGCGCGTTTCTTGGAAGAGGG
>JMSH01000159.1:0-32986 GCA_000712465.1 Huntiella moniliformis | reverse complement strand
TGGCCGACTTTTTTTTTCTTCTTGCTGAGAAATCAAATAGAAGGATGCTTGAACCAGTGGATTACACTAAGTGGTAAGAATCTGGGAGCTAGATAAAGATATAGTAGGGATTGAACACGTCAAAGACGAGGTAATTGAACGTTTTCGGCAGCTAAACTGGGCGATCAATAGATGATGGATGGGTCGATGACGGATTTTGGCTAGGTAGCGTTTAAATGACGACAATGGGTGATGCCTTGTATATGTGTATGAACATTAGATGGATAAATGCGGGTGCCCTATAATTGGCTGTAGATGCGAGCTTTAAAGGAGGCGGGGCATCATATGTATGTATGTATTTAGAATGCGACAGAAGCATAAAAGATAGTGTAACACCGGTTAACTCTGAAGAGGGGTGAATTGACCCGTGACTCTGGAACTACTATTATAAGGAAATTTGAAGGGTGCTGATTATCTCCATCAAGTTACCAGATTTTCTACGAAACGAGCTCAGCCCAGAGAAAACAAAATCACGGCATTGCGCGGATGCGATCGAGGGACAAAGATTAGCGTTGGAGCTAGGGACTCAGACTCAGGGACTCTCAGGCACTACTAAGACTATCAGAGCGGGCGATCCTGGACTGTTAAACTTGTCGATTTAGGAGACAAGAAGACGAGACAGACGTTTGATTGATTGATTGACAGAAACGCGGTAGCGCGGGAACGGATGGTTCTTTTTCATATCGTGGCAGGACAGGACAGGGAAACGAGGCTAAATACGGACGAACATGGTGATGGATCGAGTTTGTCAGGATCAGGATGACTGTTCTGGAACATGGAAAATGGGGAACTTCACTTGACCGGTCAAAAGGAAACTTGGTTCAACTTTCTATGACTTAGAAACCAGGCTGAGAACAATGGAGACTCATTCGTCATGTCAGACATGATATTCATCCAGCTGAAATTACTAACATCATGAAGTCATCATCATTATAGCCTCGCTCTTTCTTATTTAGAAACCCATACGAACACCAAATATCAACCCCACTATAGTACATACCCCTGGGACCCACCAAATAAAGAGCTTCCGCGATTCTCCATTATATTGCAGAATCGAGCCCGCCAAACAAAACACGTCCCAGACATAACCAATGCCCAATGCACAGTCATCTAAGCCACCCCCAGTAAGCTTCTGTTTCGATAGTAGTTCAGCCGAGCCAGTGCTGGACAAGTGACATATATGACAGCTTTGAGCTTGGCACAGAATAAGCTCGGCGGGATTGTGTCCGTACATTCCACCCTTAGAGCACTTCTAGGAGTAGCCAGTATTACTTTAGAGGATAAGATGGCGTTGAGGCTGTGTTTAAAATGGAGAGCCGACCGGCTGGCATTTATAGATTAAATCAGGAGACCATTGTATTATGAGGATTTAGGCAACAAGTTCAACAACGATGATGCTATCCCCTAAATCTCTAGCTGACTACTGCTTTACCGCCGGTCACTAACACTGGCGATATTCAGCATTCCAGATGAATTGAAAGCAATTGCATAATGCAAAGGGGCCCAAGCTACCGCTGCTGCCGAGTCTTTGGTATCAATAGTGTATACCTCATCACCAGACTCGACATGCCATACACGAATCCCCCGACCTATATGGAATATCTAACGTTAGTTCTCGACTCTTATAGGACAATCCTTTAAAACTTACCATCTTCGCTACCTGCCGATAAGTAATTCCCATCGAATGAGAACGCTGTATATATCCCGTTAGCAAAAGTTCCATGCCAATGCTACTCAATAAACCTACTCAGACTTCTCACAGCCCCCGTTAATCCTGTCAAAGTTCTTTGGCAAATCCAATCCTTAGTATCCCAAAGCGAAATCAATGACTCCGCACCTCCCGTCGCTAAAAGTCTCCCCGTAGGCTGCATAGCAACCGAGATACAGGAAGCAGTATGTCCACATAGACTGAACTCTTCTGACTCGTCTGCTCCAGGTGACGTGAAGATGGGTTTAAACTCAGGGTATGAGAGGATTCTGGTGTTTCCATCTCCGGTTGTTACAAAGGTTTTCTGGCCGGACCAGCAAAAGGCGATTTGGTTAGTTTGCCGGCTTTGTTGGTATGTAGCTGTGGGTGTTGATTGGCCAGGCTCAATCGTGTATATCGTGTTCGCCTTGTTTCCCACTACAATGGAAGAACCATCTGGCTTCCACGCCAATGTGAAAGCCTCGCCTAATCCGTTAACTTGTCCAATGCACTGGGCATTTCGGACATCCCACAGTTTCAACACGCCATCCGCGCTTACACTGCAAAGTTCAGACTGCTTAACGGGGTTAAAGGCCACTTTTTCAATGGACGTAGTGTGGCCTTTCAATTCGGTTGTGAAGCGCACTGTGGGCTTTTCTGGATTCCCTGGGCGTTGTTAGTCTTGATGCGTGACGTGACGCGCTGGATAGGACTTACAAACACGGAGAGTCCGGTCGCCTGCGGGGTTGATGGCATTACTAGAACCCGTTGCAATTGATGTGCCCGTGGGATTCCAGGCAATTGAGCGCACACTATATATATGTTAGTATGAGATCTGGTTCATCTGATGATAAACATACCTCTGGTTTTTTGTCTCAGGATAGCTGATGGTACGGGCCATCCCAAAGTAGGAAGGGAATCTGTCTTTAGGAAGACTCAGTCTGGATCTTGGAGGTGCCATTTTTGATAAGAAAAGATGATGATATGAGTGTGATGATGAGTTAAAGATGCATCGTGGTGATGTGAGCAGGGCTTTGCAGGTTCACGACGAGTGACCCTAACCCTATATAATGGTGCGCGTCAATTTCATGAAGTTGGGATGAAAAGTGAGCAGACAAGACTTAAAAGCGGTTCGTAGATGTCCTTAGACTATAAATGGGACTTAGAAACTGACATAGTGTTTTTGTCAAAGTAAATTATTTCTCTAAAAAGTCCATTGGTTGCCTTGAAGCTTGATTGTTGGTTCCAGCAATGAATATCATGTTCTACATCAAGGTCGTTTTCTCGAATATGGTCCATGGTGTGTTAATTTCCTAAACCGGCAAGTACTGGTAAACATTCTCTGTACCGGATACTATATCTGCCATTACCACCGCTCAACGCTACACACAGATTACCTTGAGACAAGAAACATTCCTAAATTCTAGCAAGAAAGCCAACCGAAGATAGTCAAATTTCTTTGAACTGTAAACTAAAGAAGTTGGTATTGTAACATAGACGTAATGGCCGAGGATAGCGGAGTTTTTCATAAAGATCGTTCGATGAAGTTTGTACAAATATCCAGCCTAAAGCTACCTCGGGCTGCACTCCTGGATGGCTGCATTATTGCGAGGAGAGGTGCTTGTCGTTTTTCAGATATCGGTTATACATGGATACAAAATTTACACATCCGGTTTGCACTCGCCCAAATATACATATGTACTTAATCATGTTGGCTGAGCTCACAAATATAATGCAAGCTCGCGCGTTTGCTCAAATGTTTGGGGCATTCTATTCTAGACTCTAGAGATTAAATGATATGTTCCAAGCTTCGGGATGAACCTATCAAGAGTCTGCTGTACGCAGAACAATGGATTTGGTGTTTGTGTTTCAGCACCGTCAGATGAAAGCTAACATCACGAAAGTGACAGTCGATCCACAAGCCATGCTAACAGTTGTCATCATATTTGACCAAACTCAAAAACCGCCGGCAATATGCCGTTAATTCATGTGTAACACCTTTTTCGACCTCGAGGTACCCAAATCGTAGTTACGATCTAGTTCCTGGATGCTTGCGTCAATGACATCATAGACCCCGAGGTCGAGGTTAACAAACCCTGAATTTGGCTTAGGGTTCCCAAAGCACGGCCATGGCTCAATCACAGGCGCATCAATAGCGAAGGCATTCAAGGGCCAGGACACAAAGCTATGAATTAAGTGAGCACTCACCACCCCGCATTGTTACGTCAGAGTACATTCTATACATTAGTTCTTCAAATACATGCGCCATTCAACATTTAAGCGCCATTACGCCTCTTGAAGCTGCGTGGAACGTCGTACCGCATCCCGACCTCACCGAATAGCCCGACTGTCAATTTGGCCACGCCGGCTTTTCTAGCGGTTAACTTTCAGCTTTCGAGTCTCCAAGTAATTCTCGCCACCCTCAACAAAACCACAATCAAACCGACACCCCGCCCAAAAAACACAAGCGTCACATAAAATGTATTGGCCGACCGGCTGTGCCCGCGCCTACACGACCAGCAATAACCAGGTGCAACCGTCAACTATTGTGTTATCCGACGACGATGTCCCGNCCCGCCACTAAGCCGCACAAGCTCGGCTGTCCCGTCGCCTTACCGCAGCGAGGAACATTTGCCGCAAAGCCCAATCACCCCAGGGACTCCGACTACGCCACATGTTGAGTCTATGTATAGGCCAGACGAGTACTTTGACGGTGATGGAGCGAGTATGAATAGCCAGCAGAATACCACGACCGTGTCGCTGGGGGAGCCGATCCGGGCTTTGAGGGTGTCTAGATCGGGGCACATCTTTGTGACGATTACGGCGCGAACAATTACTGTTTGGCAGACCAAGGTAAGAGGCGAAGCTCTGTTCACTGAAGACTCTAGCTAACCGAATAGCCCACCGTTATTATCGGTGTAATAGCCCGCTCGGAATCTTCACTCGATTTATACGGCGAAAACGAAGACCTCAGTATTCGTCCCGACACAGTCATCTTTGTTGTGCGCACGGCAAAGAGCTACTTAATCACATACTCCATGGCAGCAGGCCCACAATCTCACATATACAAGCCGCATTGGCCCAACTCAAACAACGTCCAACGGAGACGACAGAGTAATGCTGCAATTCTTGGCGCTAGTCAGCCAGAAGAGTTTCTCTGGGGTGCAGGAGAGGGCTTAGGGATTGAGGACATAAGTTTGCGCTTTTCAATGGTTATCAAGATTGACGCAGGCATGCAATGTGCCCTTGCGCTAGAAGACGAACTCATGGTAGCCACGCGCAAACCGTCTGCAGTTCAATGTGTTAAGTGGGCACCCGACGCCAGTGGGAAACAAACCCAGACAGAGGTAGTCTCTAAAATGGGCTGGGTCGACGGGCGATCCGCGATTGTTGAGATGACCTGCGATTGGGCTATGAAGTTGTCTACGTGGGTCATGGCGGACGGAAAGGCGTACGCTGTACAGAGAATAGCGCCGCCAGAAAACCCAGAGGGTGTGGATCCGGCGGAACTCAAGAGATTATTCCGCGGATTCTGCTTCCATGAACCAAAGAACCCCGGTGAACGGGCTATCACGGCGGCGATTAATGCGCGGTTCTCATTGATTGCTGTTGGATGTGTAGACGGGACGGTGCGCGTGTACACGGTGAAGGATTACGCCGGTAATATTGCTTTGTCGCATACACATACAGCGCCAGCATCATTAGATACAATGGGGGCGATTACATGCTTGAGGTATTCACCAGATGGGTATGCGTTGTTTGCTGGTCTGAAAAAGGGGTGGGCACTATGGAGTGTCTATGGGGCCCACGGGACTAATAGTTTTGGAAGTAATCCAGCTTTGTCAGCGGCGAACGACGATGCTTGGTTGGATGGAGTAGATGATGCGGCGTGGATTGGCAGTGGATGTGACATTCTATTGACGAATAGACGCAGCGGTATTATTTGGTCGTTGCAGATGGCGCGCAGTTCGCTGACGGGCTGTTATACATCATCTAACATGACCCGAACGGTTCTCCAGACATCAACATCAGTGTCAATTTATCGTGGATATGATCTACCCGACATAGAGTCCATTTCAGTCGAGCCTTACTTGTGGCACACGACTAAGATTCCACCGGCTTATCTATTGAATCAGTGGCCAGTAAAATGCACAGCCATCTCACCTGACGGCCGATTCCTGGCCGTGGCAGGGAAAAGGGGCTTGGCGCATTATAGCGTGACGAGCGGCCGATGGAAAACGTTCGCCGACTATAATGAAGAACAAGAGTTTTCAGTACGCGGTGGCATGTGTTGGTACCAGAATGTTCTGATTGCCGCTGTGGAAACCGGGAAGATCTATGAACTGAGATTGTATCCGCGGGACGGACACTTGTCAAGTTCACAGGTCTTATTCACTATGACGATGAACTCGCCAATTGTGCTCATGACGTTGACTGACGAGGATTCATTATTGGTATACACGTATGACAACGTGCTATATCACTTTTTGATCGTGCCTGAGAATGGTATGGTCCAGTTAGTCCAGGTTGGCCAGATTGGATTCCACGGGATTGTCCGATCCCCGCCTCGTGTTCGTGGTCTTGGTTGGGTTCTTCCCGAGAGTCAACTGAGTAGTGGTGACCCGTCACAGGATGTAGCCTTGGCGACAATTATCTTCCTAGTGGATGGGAAACTTGTGGCGTTACGACCCGAGTGGAATCCGCAAGGTTACAAGTATAGTATGAAGGTACTCGCGACCAAGGTTGAGTTCCATTGCAGTATGCGAGATGACCCGTTAATTGCCCGGGACATGGTAGCTTCCGGTGGCTTTGGACCGGAAGGGAGAATGGGATCGGGTCAGTATCTACTCAAAAGGTCGTTATGGGTTTGGGACGGCTGTAATTTGAAGGTTTGGCCGGATTTAAACGATGTTTTTGGGGCGGCGGATGACGATGAAGATGAGAATGGCAGATGGATGCCTGAGCCAGTTTCCCTATCTCTGGACTTCTATCCACTTTCTATTGTGGCTAGTAAAGGACTCGTTTTGGGAGTTGAGGCAGAGTTGATTCAACGACGAGATGTTAATTTCTCGGCCTTCAAACCAACTATGCGGGTGAGTCTATCATGATATTAACTCCTAGAATCCTTGACGCTAACATTGTAACATTTAGACTTCCCTGTTTATCCCGTACATTCTTCGACATTATCTAGCTTATAACCGACCGCTAGACGCACTCCAATTCTCAAGGCAATATGAAAAGCTTGCTTACTTCTCACACGCCCTGGAAGTTCTTCTTCACAACGTACTAGACGATGAAGTCGATACCCAGCCAACCCCTGAAGCTGCACTTCTCCCGCGTGTCCTTTCTCTTTGTTCCTCCTTCAAAGACTATCTTGACATTGTCCTTCGATGCACACGCAAGACCGAGATCCGCCAATGGGAAACCCTCTTTGGTTATCTGCCCCCCGTAGCCGAGTTATTTGAAGAAAGCCTACAAAACGGCTCTGTCAAGACAGCCGGTGGTTATCTGATTGTGTTGCATAACATGAATCAGAATAATGGGGCTGCCGTGGAACAATGTGTAAGAGTTCTATCACGAGGTATGAGAGAAGAGAGCTGGGAAATGTGTAAAGAGTTGGCTAGATTCTTGGCTAGCATGGACGATGAAGGGGGTATCTTGAAGGAGGCTATGAAAATGTTGGAAGAGGGTGTTGTTGAGAGAGCTCCGGAAAGTGAAGCCGAAGAGGAAGAGAGAGGTTTAGAGCCGGCTGTGGAGATTAGAGAGGCTATTGATGGGGTTGGAGCTCTTCAACTGGGAGGTTAAGTATGGCTATACTTGATTTATTTAGTTGCAACTTTGAGTCTTGCTGTTAGAATGGAGAAGTGCCATCTCTTCTTGTTTTGGTTACGAAGGTAGTTAAGCCTAGATATGTATGTACATAAAATTGAATTCCACTTAGACAAAGGCTTAGAGTCGTGCTATAGTTGTATCGCAATAGTGAGTGTGAGTGACATGGAGTTATATTTCTGCCCTCCAATCTTGTACGGAGAAAAAATAACAACGTTTTAACATATAATTATCCAAATGTGTGTTCTGCACACACAATATCTCGACAAAGAAATACCCATAGTGATAGGGTTATATCGGGTCACGTTCAATGAAATTTACACCGAATGACCGAGGCTTATCAAGAATAAGAAAATATATCAGGAACAGCAATTTAATCCGACAATGTCATGAAGATCTCTGAAATAATGTTGCCTATTTCCATGTACTTTCATCATAAACGTCATCGCAACAAGGCTGCCGAATGTTTCGGTGTAGCCAGCCAATCAAAACATGCGATCAATCCCACTACCTTCGGTGAGGACCCCGCTGTGATTTAGCGTCGGCAAGGGCTTCTTCACTCGGTGAAGCCTACCTGGGGTGGAAATATTAGTGTACAGCATTGCGGCGAGAATTGTGTTTGTCGATGGTGTTAAATAACGTTGAATACCAGCTTGATTATTTTTTTTCCTGTGTTTTTTATTGACGGACGATATCTGTTGACGCACCACTTTGAAGGATTTTGGCGACAATTGACAAGCGACGATTGACGAAGGCGGTACCGATAGCCTTTCCTTACCCCCACAACGACACATACAAGAACCCCTCTACGACGTTATCACCGGCGAAATGATGGACGAGTTTATCAGCGAGACCGATTCTGAGTACACTAGCTATTGGCGGGACTGGGTGAGTTGATGAAACCGGCTTGACGAGAGAATCTAGAAGCTAACGAGACCCCCCCGCACACACCAGTTCATCTCGACTCGTGGCCATGAATACTTTTGCGAGATTGACGAGGACTACCTCACGGATCGGTTCAACTTGACTGGACTCAACAGCGAGGTTCAATACTATCAGTATGCCTTGGACCTTGTCACCGACGTTTTCGAGCTCGAATGTAACGATGAGATGCGCGATGCGGTAGAGAAGGCGGCGAGACAGTTGTATGGCCTTGTACATGCGCGCTTCGTTGTGACGACTAGAGGGCTGAGCAAGATGGTATGTTCTCTCCGGGCGTTGAACTCCAATATCAATGTAATATCTGACACGCTAACCGTTCCTTTTCTCTTCAGCTGGAAAAGTACAAAAAAGGCGATTTTGGAAAATGTCCCCGGGTGATGTGCCAAGGCCATCATCTTCTTCCCATGGGACAGGCCGATATACCCGGCCAGAAGCCAGTTAAACTGTACTGTGCACGCTGCGAAGACATCTACAATCCTAAGAGTAGTAGACACGCCAGCCTTGACGGTGCCTTCTTTGGTACCAGTTTCCACAACATCTTCTTCCAGGTGTATCTGCCGTTGGTACCAGAGAAGTCGGCTGATCGTTATGTGCCATGCGTTTATGGCTTCAAGGTGCATGCACCGGCGGCTTTGATTCGCTGGCAGGACGGGCAGCGGGATGAGATGAAGACCAGATTGAGAGCGGCCGGCTTGGAGGTCGTTTTTGATAGAGAAGACTATGTAGAGGGGGATGACGAGGAGGATGACGCTGCCATTGAACGCGTTGTAGATGAGCTTTGAGCAATGGTTAGACTAAGTAATTGATTCGCTTTTCGTCATTTTTGGTTGATATACGAGATGTCAGTTACAGGGTGCATGTATGGCCAGGCCAGTTCGGCGCTAGATGATGAACCAACAGACAAAGACGAAGTTATGCTTTTGCACAGCCACCATGGGTTCTATTTCCATTTGCCCGCTCAGCCCCGTGAGACTGGTCTATAAAGAGAAAACAAAACGTAGTAAGACTTGCACACACTTAAACTGATACTAGTGTATACATCTTCACACATGAGATCATACCAGCGGCTAGATCCGATTCACTTGCACAAAGTATCGCCACGCAATCTATTCTCTTCAACCTTCCATCCCTAGAAATTGATGCACCTTCCAAATCTCGTTTTGATATAAAAACCCCTTCTATTGCAATATCCCTGCTTCCCGCCAGTCCAGGCACCTTCGTTTTCTTTGTGACATTTTTGTCTCGTTCTTATTCAGCAATTGCCGTTGTTTTTGCGGAGCACAGACATTTAGACATAAGGCGTTCCTTCCGTACTTATTAACGAGGGGCACAGCCTTTGGTTAGCTGTTTGTTTGCTAGCTTCCTTGATATGTATTGGAGCTAACAGCTTTTAAAGCGAAGCTTTCGCACTTTTTTCGATTTCTGGACATTTGGAGGTCGTCTTACATTTCTTGTCTTCAGTCATCTTTGCCACTTTGTGGGCTTTTTTTTAGCTTCTTTTCCTGTCTATATAAACCACAGTACTTGGTCCCGAATCTCGTTGCGCATTTCCTTATTTCTGTACCTTCCGATACGTACCCCTCATTACGTCTTTGACTACACATTTCGACCCCACTATACACACAAAATGCTGCGCAACGTGATTCAACGTAAGGACCAAGTCTCTTCTGCACCCCAGAATTACGCCGACACAATTTCCCGCGTACAAACCGGCGCCGAATTCACCTTTATTCGTACCGACACAGGTACCGAGGGACCAGGCTCTGCCGCCCATAGACCCCCAGCTTCATCCAACTTTCTCTCCCCCACAGCCGCCGAATTCCCCGGAAGCGCATCGTCGCGCTCGCGATCCAATTCCAACTCTTCGACGCGCCGGCGCATTTCGCAACGTCTACATCTCTCCAGAGACCCCGGCCCATCCGATAATGTCCCCTCCAATCTTCCAGAAATCACCGTCGGTAAGGGCGAAGGCGCCGAAATGGAATGGGAGAAGCGCGCGACTATGTTAGCCATGGGTGGGAGTCGTCCTGGTAGTCCCAATAGCCCAGGGTCACCAGTAGCGGCGGTTGGTATCGGTGGTCAACATGTCCAACAGTGGGCGCCTCCACAGAGCAATAAGGAGTTGGACGACGATATTCAAGAAGCGATTCGATTACACGAGAACGGCGACCTTACGAATTCGACGCGCATTTTCGCAAAACTGGCCAACCCTGCTGGCGCAAATAACCCACTTAGTCAAGTTCTTTATGGTTTAGCATTACGCCACGGTTGGGGCGTTGCTAAGGATGAGAAGTTGGCGGTACATAATCTTTCATTGGCAGCAGTGAATGCCGCTGGTATTGAACAACGGGCGCTTGACGAGGGCAAGATTACCGGAGGACCAGCAAAGGGTGAGCTCGTTTTAGCAATTTATGAGTTGGCGAATTGCTTTCGGAATGAGTGGGGTGTTGAGAGGGATATGGTTGCTGCGAAGCAGTATTATGAGACGGCAGCGAATTTGGGAGACACGGGTATGTTACTTATGCCTTTGGGTGTTACAGGATATATTTGCTAACAGTTAACAGATGCTATGAACGAGGTTGCGGCTTGCTATTTGAATGGTAATGGGTGTAGGAAAGACAAGGTATGTTAGGTTACTCCTGATTACAGATTCATGTACTAACAATCACATAGATGGCTGCCGCCAAGTATTACAGACTAGCTGAAACGAATGGAAACAAGACTATCGGAAACTCTTGGTATGTTTTTCTACAACAACATCAAAACATCGTGATCTAATGCTAACCAATTACAGGATCTGGAAGGATAAGTACGATCCGGAAAAGCAAGGGAAGAAGAGGGGTCTGTTTTCACGCGGAAATAATGACTAGGCAGAGGTTCTGTCCACGCGGCCATATAGATGGACACGGAGGATTGAATTAAGCGGAATGTTTGAACAATAAAAAATCAAGGAACTACAAAATGCTTGTGAATGAAGACAAACAAGAAAACAAAACTCTATATTAAACAACCAAAGTAATGAAAGGGATCGTGTCCTGAGCAAACGTAGACGTCGCACAACTATGCACAAAAAACAAAAACTAAGCAACAAAACTATTAAGCGAAGGACCAAAAAAGACAAACAAATCACCGTCAAACTTAAAGTTCAAAGAGTCGAGATAACCTGAAAACCGGGCTTCAAAAAGTCACATAGTAAAGGCCACTCACTCACTGGTTATCTAAAAAGATAGCCGTCGCCATAACTCAAAAGTGGGACCAAAAGCCGTGTAACAACAGTTATCACGATTTCCGGACTCGGCAATAGCCGACTTCATGTTACCAGAAGCCATGTCATTTATAGACATTTATTCACCGTCACCAAGAGTTCAAATCAACCTGCCATTGTCTATGAGAAACATGGATCATATTCTTCTCGTTTATAGAGTTTTCTGCATCCATTAGACATGGCCCCAGTGGCAGAGACGTACCAACTGGGTCATCAATAGCGATGGATCACCAGGCATCAAGCTGCCGACACCGTCAACAGTCAAGACCCCATATCCAGCCATTTTTCAGGCCTTGAGCGCCACTAAATGAGGCGACCAACGACCAGCCCGATCCACATATGACCGGCTGGGTCTCTGTTACATACACCATGACAGACGAAGGGATACAACCGTTCGGAACTGCCATTTTGGTAAGTACCGAGCCAAAGATATGGCTAGCAGTCCTTACCATAAGAGTCAAAAAACACAAGAAGGCAATCTAAGCCATCGTGTCAGTACCAAGGCCCCGCCATTCGCGAAGAGCCAAGGCAACCACCATCATGAAGTCACGCACGACGGCCGGTGCTACAGGTGCATTAAGAACAGCCTGGTATACACGGTTGGCCTTTCCAGGCGCAGAGGTCATGCCGGTCATGGTGGGGTTGTTGAGAGACGAGAAGAGTTGCGAGTTTGTGTAGCCGCCGGTACCGAGGTAGGGACTCTCAGTTCCGGCAAGCGTGGTTGAGTTGTTGTTGAAGGTGACAAGGTCCTGATTATTTCCAAACACGGACATCTCCGACGAAGTTTCAACATATCCATCGCTGAAAGTCATGGGGGCGTCCTGGTTGGCAAGGTCACTACCAGACCAGTCTTCCTGCTTGGTGTTCACGTGCAACATGTCGCCAACAGTAGTGTACAGTTGCGACATGGCATCCATCTTGTCACCAGCCGAGGGGAACTTTTGCTCATCACTGTACGGCATAGGTCTCCCAGCTTCATCAAACAAAACGATGGGAAGGTCATCGGGGCCTGTCGGCACATTAGACTCCCGCATCAAAGACCCCAGAACAGTCTTAGCCGCCACCTGCAGATTAGACGGAAGACTAGGAAGTCCAGGGATAACAGTGGGCAAGCCACTTCCCGCGACGAAAGCGCCGACGAGGAACAAAGAAAAGAAGAGGTTGGAGTTAGCATCAACAGGAACACGCCACCGCTCATCATCATTTAGCAGATCAGCGGCCTGCTGTGTGTAAGCGGCAGAGTCTCCGAACAGACGGCCAGACTTCTGCGGCGGGNCGGGCTAGCAGTGGAACTGCTGGAAGGGACAGAATGGGGAGGTGGCGAAAGGAGAGCGAGGGCGGGTGCGGCGTAAGAGACGTTGTTTCCACTGATGAGGGCTTCTAATTCCAGAGCCTTACGTTGGAGAACTTCATTTTCTTCTCTCAGCAGGCGAATTTCTTCGTCACGCTGGGCCATCTTGTCCCCAAACTCCTTGTTATCGCGAGCAAGACTCTCGGCGTAAGCCTTTTTACGGGCACGAGAATCGAGCCTACATGAATGACAGTTAGAATAGGTTACACAGGTAATTGGTGTTGATGTGGAAAAGGAAGGAACTTACGCGGCTTGGCGGTTTCTAAGGAGACGCTTGTGCGCCTTGAGTTCTCTGGTTTCGACGGGATCCTTGCTGAGATCAATAAGGATGTCGATACTCTTGAGAGTGCGTTCCCGGGGGATTTCGGTACGGGAGTTCTTCTTCTTGGCGAGGGTATCCTTGGCGACGCAGCGAATGACTGCTTGAATCATGGTGTTCTGGAGCGAGTCATCTGGGAGGTCCGGGAGATTCTTGAGGGCATCGGGGCCAACAAGGTCAAGGGCCACTTGTTCGATAATAGCTTCGGACCCGGTCTTGTTCGCACGGGGGCTGCGAGGGGAGTTTGGACGACGAACGGGAGGGGCCATAGTAAGCGGGCCCATGGAGGGATCGGTATTAAAGTCGACCGAGGCCTGCGGATTGGTTGCAGCCATCTGGACTGGAGTAGGGCGAGCGGGCTGCGAAAGCTGCTTCTGATGCGGGACCGACGGCATGGTAAGAGAACGACGGGGGACTTGGTGCCCGTTTGACAATTTGTTGGCAACCATGTTGTACTGTCCCATGGGAAGTGTCTGGTAGACAGCCGGATTGGTTCTGGCGAATGCGTTGGGGGCAAGCGAGCGAGGCATCTGCTGGAAATGGAAGTTTTGGGGAATGCCGGGCCAGCTACCCTGAGGGTATACGGGGTATCCGGCCGAAACATAGCCGGGGCTCGTACCGGGGTTCATAGCGGTAGACATACCGAAGGCGCAATCGACTTCATCAGGCGAAACGGAGATTCCAGTGGCGGACATACTGGCTATTGGGGTTTTCGAATGAGGAGATTATAGATGCAAAAATCAAAAACAAGGTTTGCAGTTCAATGAAAAAAATGGGATGGGGTAGGGCCGAGTCACTTAAAAGTAGAGACCCAAATGAAACTCAATGTGTGCAATAAAAAGGGACGATGAACCAGACCTATAAAAGTACCAAAGTTAGCACAAACTTGTCATCTCAAGCGTGTAAACGAAACAAAACAGACGCCAGACCTCGCCTCGCAAACGCCGCTTGGTAGTTCACTCGGGTAGACACCGGCGGATTATTCGAACCCACGGAAAGCAAGTACCCGATCGTTCTTGTGACACCTCGTGAAAAGTGCAAGTCTTCGAGAGAGAATTGAGTTCCTTGGTGACTGGGGGTAGTTGCTAGTGGCGGTTTATTTCCCACTGCATATGCTGTTGGCCGTGTGAAAAATGTGATGTGAGAACGCAATAGAGAAGATCGGGATAGAATGAAGCGAGAAGCGGTGAGAAATATGACGAGTTTGTCGTTATAGGACTTGATTTGATAAGTGGTAAGTGATGTCGACTGTGGAAGATGTACAGTGGACAAACACAAGAACCTCGTACAAAGTCAAGACACCACCTTAAACCCAGTCAAGTCTTAGAAGCCAAAGAAGGCACATCTAAGACGGCATTCGCGCACATCTCGCATGGTTCACAAACAGAAAGACCCATACACGACATGTGAGGAAACTGGGCAGTTGCCCGGCGTGTCTGAAAAGGGACCTTCCTGTTTGCTGGCGCCCGCAAGGGCAACTGCTGGGAAGGGTTCACGACACCTGCAGGGCGTGAATTGTGTGACGATAACAAGATATGGGGATATGGAGATATGAAGAGATATGGAAAAGATATGAAAAGGATGTGGATATAAACTTACTGTTGTGAGACAGAATGGCTGGGAGATGTTAACGGGCAGGAGTGAGCGAGCGGGGAAGGGGAAGAATGAAGAAATGACGAAAGAAGGGGGGGCAATTACGGGAAAGAGTAGTAGGGGAGGTGGGAAGGAAAAGGGGAAGAAAAGAAGAGAGAATGTATAATCGTATGTTTGATGTGAAGTGAAGTTGTATTGACTTGAGAGTGGAAGATTCAGGGAAAAGTCCGGCAAATGGGGTGTCCGGGACATCCTACTTTATACCAGAGAAACTATTGTGACTTTCCCTGCGAGACCCGTAGAATGAGTCGCTACAAGCCGGCAGTAGAATCCTTTGTGAGGTTTGTATACCCCAACAATAGCTCGCTTCGGTTGATATACTTCCAAATATACAAAAAGAAAGAATTCCCCGGTGCATTAGCTCCTCCACACCCCATAAGATAGGGATTGAGTCGTCTTGAAGCTTCACCCGTAAGCTCGGAGCTGAGTCGCTATGATGGAATCCTAATCAGGGTTACTTCACGGTACATCTACTATCCCACAGAATTCCATCCAAAGTCGCCAATCAACAAGGAATCCAAGCCAACTACCATCTTTTTCGAGGACATCGCCATCGGGATAATGCTGCTCGGGCAGCTATGCAGTAGGCAGAGAATCCTGAGCCTAACACCACCGGGGTTTTCCTGGTATCTCTGTTGAAATCTTCCATGGTACGGCATTCAAAACCCCCTCTGTGCGTATAGGATTCCGCCTTTTGTCCCTTCTTTTCTGTTGCCTTGATAGTGTTTTGGCATTTGACTAATCAAGCTCAACGTAATACATTGTCGAAAAACTTGTGATGATAGTCGATGACGAAAATGCCTACCCCTTTGGGCCGAGTGCGGTTTATCCTTCCTTAGCTTCTTCCTTTGTTCGTTCCTTTGTTAGTTCCCTTTTTTACAAGGAACAGGGAACGTGCACTGGGTTTATTGTCTGTACAGTATTTCCGCTTTGGTCGTTTATATCCATATTTCCCTTGCCCTATATAATGGCACGTCAGGTTTTTTTTCCCCCCATTCCCTTGGGTTTTGCCCGTCTGATAGAAGTGATCTTTACTATACTATTACAATTCTATCCGCCCTATTCTTTATTTAGCCAATCTAACCAACATCGATATCGTGAGATTCTTCAACAACTTCACCGTTTTTTTCCTGCTTTCGCTCTTTCTGTTGTCTCCATCAGTCCATGAAAATCCTTACACACCCCACTCGAGACCCGAGCTCGCCCGACAACTTCGTCACTTGGCCTCAGTTCAGGAGCCACCGCCACAAACCACCGTCGATCCATTCAGTTCGCTGCCCAACGCAAAGCAGCTACCGTCCCAACTCCATCCTTTACGATGCACCTATGTATCTTATCCCCCCCCAAAAGAAACTTGGGGCCTAAACTAGTCTGTCTGACAGTTGTGATCCCGAGGATCCGGTAACATTCAAAGGCACATCCCTTCCGGCAAGGGTAGTTCTTGCCCGAGTTCACTGTTGAGCGGGCCGCTTCTACGCCTTGTCTGACATATGACCAAAATAGAGGCATAGTTCCCGTGTCTTGTCTCCTTCGTCAGCTAATGAGGCGAACTCTTCCACCGTTCAAACCCGAACCTGATCAAACCCAAGTAGTCCCATGACCGTCTTACACAGACCCCAGGTCATCCATTTTCGTGTAACAGTCATAGTCCGATGTCATCCCTTTACCCCACTAGCCTGCTCCCTTACCGCAAGGCAAGGATGGCGTCAACCACTTTTTTCTCTACATATACATACAGAGGTGCATTGTAAACCTACATAACTAGATCCTTCTTAAGGATTCCAAGAGCGTATTTGCCAGTCAGGCCTCACGCTAATTCGTCCCCCGAAACAGGGCGGTGAAAAGACCGAGTAATCCTACCTGAGCTGGTCGCCTACCTAATCGCATTCTTCCAAATACCAAAAAGAAACATCAACCTACATGAACATCCATCCATCCATCCCGCTGTACATTCCGCCTCATATTTATGAAGAGCGGTAACAGCCCAACTCTTATTCAGCTCCTTGCGCTAACTCACGGCCACCCAGAGGAATAGGAGCCCAATAACCGAACGTCATCCTACTTATGGGTAACCCCGCTCGGACTCGTGTAACACAGCCGCTTCACTGGCGAGTTTTGGCAATCACGACATACCACTTGGGCTTCTCGTATCTTCCCTGGTAAATCTACCTTGTTCAGGCCCGACAAGAGGTCACACCACACTGGCACGAGACTCGAGTGATCCAAGACCGAGAGGGTTGGGCGGTGTGTTCCCGTCACCTAGGGATGTGATCCGACTGGCCGCGAACCTTGACCACCTACAGACGCGAGTTTGTGTATAGTTCAAGGTGGAGATGTCACGGGGACAACAGGAATATCTGTAAATCAAGTCAGGAGACGAAGAAAAGAAGAAAAAAAAGACACTGTAAGTGTGTATTCAGGAAAAAAGCGGCCCATGTACTATCATCTATATCCCAAAACAAACAAGAAAGAAGCAAACAAATAACAAAAGATAAACATCACCCCCACTTATGAACTACCCGCCAGCTCAACCAAACGCTGGCCAACCTTCACGTTAGCGTATTCATACGCCCTACTCTCGGGAGGGAAGGTTCCATTGGCAGCCCACAAGTCGATCAAAGCCTGCATAGGCTCTAGCTCGTGAGCCTTAAGCATATCCAAAGCAGTGGCAGTCAACAGGAAATGCGAAAAGCATGAGTTGAGTTGCTTCTCCAAGTTCAAGTGGTAGAAAGGCTCAGTGTAGTGCGCAAAGTACAGATGAGCGTATACACGGAACATTTGACGGAAAACCATCTGGCAAACCTCAATGAAACTCTCGGGGAAACCGGAACGCTTGCCAATGAAGTCACGCTCGCTAGGGTTGGACAGTTGCGCCAGGGTGCTGGTTGTGACATTGGCGTTCAGGGCGAAAGAAACCCCGGCCGGATCCGTAGGGAAGACCTTTTCGTCGTCTACCTTACCTGAGATCCAGCGCTGCATAAGCGTCATGTACTCGTGGGCAGGCAGCTCGACTGGCTCCCGCTTGGCATTGAGCCAGGTGAAGGAGTGATTGCTATAGAGTGTTAGTTACTTGTGCTACAACCCCAATGGAAACTCAAATAAGACTCACGCTCCAGCCGACATCCGGGGACACGTCGTAGAGTTGCAGATCGTGCTTCCATCGTCCTCCTTTTCATGCACAACACGCACAAAGTGCCACAGGTTACGGTAGTGCTCCACCACCTGATGCGCCAGCCATTCACCCTGCTCGACAGTCTTGGGCCGGGCACTAAGCGTCATAAAGTTACCCTTGACAATGTGCTTGGCATAAGAGTTGTTGAGCCACAGCGGCATGGGCTTGGGCAGGTGGTACGAGGCCAAGATGTCGTCGGCACTAACTCCCGCCATTGCGTTGTCAATCCCAATGGTCTGGGTGAGCGAGGGCGAGCTGGTCAAAGGTGGAATGCGTGGCGTAGGGCCAGCAGAAGAGGCGTTGTTAGCCTGGGTTGAAGGAGCGCCAGATGTGGATGGAGAGTGGTGCGCCGACGACGGAGCCGAGCCACGGGAGCTAGTGGGGAGACGGTTGTTGTTCGTACCCCGCAAACGGGCGTTGCTATTTAAGGGGACAAGGGTTCGATGTTAGCCAGGCAAGTCGGCGGAGAAAGATCGCGTGCGAGAAAGTGATAGAGTGAAAGAGAGAGAGAATGCGAGAAAGAGTAGAAGGAAGAAAGAAAACCAATATCAGGAAAGGAGGATTCAGACAGATAGTAATTGGGTCTTTGATGTATCTCAAAAGGCAGACCATACGCCAAAAGTGACTTGTAAAAGACAACAAAAAGATAAAGGCTTCTCTTCTTGTCTCCAGAGACTTGAAACTCAGGAGACCTCAAGGGCCCCTCAAAGTCATGTTGTCTCCTCAGTCCGACGTGCTCCAAATACCAGCCATTTCACTGTCACAGCTGTTCCAAACGGCGACCCATAAAGCGCACGAGCCTCACGGCCAGTTCGCCAGAGACCCCCAAAAAGCTTCAAGACAAGCCACACAAAAAGGACTCTTGACGGGACATCTCACGGACAAGTCCGGTGGACATGTGCAGCGTGACAGCCACAAGAAAAACATGTGTTTGTGTGGTATGGCAGAGGCTTCTGACGGTCTTCTAGACTACTTGTCCAGGGGATGAGAACGAATGGATGCACATGTCCAACGGGGGGCAAGCTCCCACGTCTTGCATATGGCTGTGTATGGACACAGAAAAGGGTGTTTGGAAGAGACAATGTAGCCTTGTTGACAGCCTC
Source organism: Huntiella moniliformis (assembly GCA_000712465.1). Classification (NCBI taxonomy): domain Eukaryota; kingdom Fungi; phylum Ascomycota; class Sordariomycetes; order Microascales; family Ceratocystidaceae; genus Huntiella; species Huntiella moniliformis. The sequence continues at coordinate 13,626 of JMSH01000159.1, read as the reverse complement.
GCGGAACAAGAAAGTGTGCGCGTGCGCGCTTGCGTTGGCGCAATGTGGATTGGATGAGCTATTAGTAAGTCAAACTGGCGATACTCGAGGTGTTTGGGTAAACAGCAGGATGACAAGTCTTCGGGTGACAGGTAGTGTGGAGAAGAGATACCAAGTTCGGTACGATAAAATGACGGCCAATAGCTTGAAGAAAGTACCGGTGTGGGTGTATGTATCACGAGACGAGAACGGCAGACGGGGACAACAGGCGAAAACTTAGAGCAGTACTTACATCCCGGAGAACAAGTTGGACATGGTGGTAAAATTAAATGTGTAAATGTAAAGGAAGTCGAATATAATGAAAGGTAATTTTATGTGATGACGGTCTTGAAATCGTGTGTATATCGTCTTGTCGAATATCGATACTCTTCACAACAGTATACCGACACAAATTATATGGCCAAGCGCAAGCGAACTAGTGGTTCAGAGTGGTTCAGAGCCGCGAGGGGTTTCGTTTCAGGAGGGGCTGAACAGGGAGTACCAAACGGGCCGTCAAGAGTAACCGGTGAACGGGAGCGTTTTTGTATCGGGAGTAGTGAGACTTTGTTGACTTTGGGATGAGATACCCAGAGAGCGGAAGGACGTTGTCAAGGGCAATGTCGATTTAAAAAGGTGACGTCGTAAAGTGAATCGCAGGTATCCGAAAGAGGCTTGTCGCGATTAGGTAGAAAGGAGGCGCACAGAGGTTTATCTCGAGGTGTATAACGATGCTTCAACTGTACAAACTAACAACAAGATAACAGACAAGTAAACAAACTGCACATAGAACCAGACTAGGGAAAAACGGTTAGAAAGTTTGCCAGCTACAAAAACAATTCTCTCTGTTGATACGACGCCGTTGCAAACGACCCCTTCCCTCGATCAAACCCTCCGAGATGGCCTCCTACACCGACATGCTGGCCAACTTGTGGCGCTAATCCCCTTCAGGATATGCATTGTGGCGTTGCCTAAAGGTACCTCCGTAACAGACTCAACCATAAACTCGATACTCCTAGTGGGAAAACACGTACAATCCGAGACATAGAGGCGGCGGGTTCAAAGGTTCATTGGAATACCGGAAGTGTTGTGAAACCCGACGTCCGGCTATTAGACGATCACAAGCCAATGGCTGTTACCCACTCGCCCGGAAACTGAAAGTAGTAAGCAAGTACATTTACAGCCACATTCCGTAGACAGTCTATGATGAAGCTCCCTTAGAAGCTTGGCCCCTGTGGCGCTAGCTTGTGACTGTGGCGTCTTGTGTCGGTCTGGCCCAGCCTTGAGCACAAGGCTCTAGCTTTTTTTTGTGGGTTAACCAGCGACGGGGGGCAGCGCAGTTGGAAGCGCCAAATCGATGAACTCTCGCGTCGCGAACTCTAGCAACGTCTCTTGAGTCTCCTACAACCCAATTCCTCCCTTCCTTCTCCCATTCCACCACCAATATCGACCTACAATGTCTGATGTAGAAGACGACGTCTTTGGCGACAGCCCCGCGGCTCAGGACGACGACCTGCAGTCTATTCACGACGACGATGAGGCGGCTGACGGTGGAAATGCTGATCTCTTTGGAGATGATGATGGTGCCGAGTTAGATGGCAAGGACCCATTTGGCGAAGAGATGGACGAGGACGAGGACCGGGGCCAAGAAGAAGAGCGCCATTTGCGCGTGCAGGAATTGGACATCTTCCGCCACCGCATCCCCCGCTCCAAAGACGGCAGAGTGAGTCTCCCTTGTTAACTTGACTCTGAAAACAGAGGCTAACGTGCGCTTTCCTTTAGTTGCAAAGCTTCAAAGTTCCAAAGTTCTTACGCTTCGTCCCCGAACCATACAACCCCCGCACATTTGAGCCTAGCCCGGCTGATATCGAAAATGCCCGCTCCGAGGTCTACCGCCCAACAGTACGCCACATGATTGATCCCGAGACTGGAGCCCTCCGCAGTAATGCGCGCATGTACCGCTGGAGTGATGGTAGTATGAGCATGAGTGTTGGTGGTGAACACTACACCGTCCTCAGCAAGCCAACGGCCCCCGACCCAAGCAAGCCATATGACGAACTCAAGGACGGTCACAACTACGCCGCAGCTGCGCATTTGGACTCTTCGGTTTTCGTTGTTGTTGGACACATGTCGGAGGAGTACACGGTGCGCCAAAACAAGCAGCACGAGGACGAAGCTCTGCAGCGTTTGGCTATGCGCATTCGGGAAGCTACCAACACACACGGAAACACGATTATCAAGACTACACACGATCCTGAGCAGCAACGTCGTTTGGCCGAACAGGCTGAAAAGGAACAGATGAAGCAGCAGAGACGCCGCGACAACCAAGCTGGTAGACAGGATGGTCCTAGTGGTAGTTCCCGTTCGCGCGGTGGTTTGGGTATTGACGATTTGGAGGGCGGTGCTAAGAGCCGGCCACGCAAGCGGAATACCGGAGCTTCATCTAGCAAACGTCGTGCCAACTCTAACATGTACTCAGATGACGATGAGGACATGGGTTACGGTGGCGGCCAGGGCGCTAACGACTATGACAAGGAGGATGACTTCATTGCTTCAAGTGGTGATGAGGAGGAAGAAGCCGTAGCGACGGACGAGGAAGAAGAAATGTCGGATGGCCAAGACGATGACAAGAAGAGACACAAGAAGAGACAGAAGAGCGCGGAAGAGGATTCAGATGAAGAAGCCGCGCCTACTACGCGCAGAAAGCGCAGAGTCGTTGATGATGATGACAGCGAGTAGACGGTTGGTTGGTGCTATCAGGGCTTTTCTTATTGTATTTCATTTGCACTTGACTTGGAGTTCTTGATTGGGTTTTTTCGTTCTGTTGAGTTTGAGTCTGAATATAATGTCATGCTCATAATGCACATTCATGTTAATAAAAGGGTTAGGGTTCACATAATAATGTCGTCATGTAAGCTGAATTCCAGTTGGAGGCTTAATTTAACCTCCTTGGTCTGGGCATATTTAATCCTGGGGTCTTTCACAGGTCAGATTGTCACAGTTTATCAAGACAATTAATGATTTTCGCCCATTTCTTCTCTTGTAAACACTTTTCCTATGTTGTTCCATGAAATATGGGGAATAAAGTGAATGTCCCACGAACCATTGAATGGACTCGGTGGTTAGCGTGTCGCGCCTTGGCATACGATGCTCTTTATTTTGCTTACAGTATAATAACAGTAGGTTTTTACCCTCTTCGTGATACCAATGTAACTAACACTTTCTAGTGGCTCGTCCAAGTCATATTCTCTTCGCCAACTGCGCGGGCCCGGGAAGCCTATAAAACAGCCCAGAACTACCCCGCTTGGCTCACCGCCGCCACAGCTTTAAACACGCTTCTCCACAGAGACTCATGGCGTTTCGACGCGAAATCCCGTCACTATAACTGGCCGTTAATTCTGAGTCACACGGCGGCTATCGACAGTGTCATTCTGAACCCGGATAGTTTCCTCATGGGCGAGCTATTTCGATCCGGACTCCACAGGAACCTGGGACATATTGCGGCGCCGAGGCTATACCAAGTGTATTTTGGAAAGACAAAGTTTGCAATTGAGGAGTTTGCGGGGAAGATGGTTGCGCTTTTACATTTGATTATGCGCTTGCCGGAAAGTATCTCCGTAGGTGCAGATGCTGATGAACGGAGAGCGTGGATGCCAAGAGACATGAAAATGGACTTGGTGGTGGCGTCGCGGAGGGCGTTAGGTTGCTCAACGCTATTCCTAGAGGGAGGCGCCATGTTTGGACTGTGTCATTTGGGGGTCGCAAAGGCGCTTTATGAACAGGGTCTTTTACCGAGGAATATCACCGGTACGGCAACGGGCGCGTTGATGGCGGCACTTATTGGCACAACCCCGAAAGAGGAGTTGCCCGAGTTATTAGCTGGACGGGGGATTGATTTGTCGGCACTTTCTGAGGATGATAAACTGGAGAATGTTTGGGGCGCACGTTTGTTTGGTTTGGTTACGAGGATTCTTCGATACATTCGGAAGGGCTATTTCTGGGATGTAGACGCCCTGGAGGAATGCGCCTTTACGAATCTTGGCGATGTCACCTTTGAAGAAGCCCATGACAAGACGGGAATCATCTTGAATATCATCGTGCCTGTCCCAGGGGACCATGGAATCCCGATTCTTTTGAACTATCTTACTGCGCCTAATGTTCTCATATGGACTGCAGCCGTCGCTTCAAATTCCGCTTCACAATCTTTCACCGGTGGACGCCGTACTACTATTCTAGCCAAAGACCACAAAGGTGTGATTGTCCCCTGGAACCACAGCGAACTTGATTCGCATCCACACGACCGGATGCGCCCACTAGACATCATGGCACGCGCATTCAACGTCAATCACCTCGTTATAAGCCAGGCAAGACCACACGCCATCCCATTTATCCAACGTGACGGACATTCCCCGGATTTGTACGGGCGACACACACGGATCATGCGGCTTCTCAAGACGCTGGCGCATATCATCGGTGGTGAGATGCAGTTGCGGGTCCGCCAGTTAGGAGTCCTAGGGTTATTACCAACTGTAGTCCGTCAGTTCTTCCTAGACGTTGACGTCACCCGGAAATCATGCATAACAATAGCGCCCGATGTTGCCTGGCAAGACTATACACTTCTCCTCGACATGCCCACTCAACAAACTATGAAATACTGGATTCGCATAGGCGAGTCATCAACTTGGCCGTCCATCTGCGCATTAAGGATTCGATTAACCCTAGAAATGGAGCTCGAAAAGGCATATATGCATTTTCGGAATGAATTGCCAGAAAATGATGCGTTTTTATAGTGAATTTATTGATTTTAGTGGGGCTGATAAGATGGTTCTATCGATAAGGAAATTGCTGGTGAAAAAAATTGTGGTTGTTTTTGGGAAGTTTATAGTGAGAAGGGACAAGCAGTTGTTGCGATTTCTATAGATTTTGTATAATTTGTCGTTAATTTTTTGTTGTTGATTTCTATCCAAAATGTCGATGCTTAGACAAGTGTAAGTGACTGGTCCATTGAAGATATCCACGGCATCTTTACGGATCCTCTCCGGCCTCTATTCCGTCTTCTACTGAAAACTAACCACCCTCATCACCACCAGAAAGCCCCGCAACGCCCGCTCCAAACGCGCCCTCGAAAAGCGCGAAGCCAAAGCCGTTGAGAACCCCAAAACCGCCCTGTTCCTCCGTGGCTCCTCCTGCTCCCAGATTGTCCAAGACGCCCTCAACGACTTGTACGCCTTCCGTCAGCCGTTTGGCAAGAAGTTCACCAAGAAGAATGCCATTCACCCTTTTGAAGATGCCAGTTCGCTGGAGTTCTTTGCCGATAAGAATGACGCTTCCATGATGGTTTTTGGCTCGTCGAATAAGAAGAGACCGCATGGTATTACCATGGTGCGCATGTTCGATTACCATGTTCTTGATATGCTTGAGTTCCTTCTCGACGCCGATACCTTCCGGACTCTCGCCTCCTTCAAGAATAAGAAGTTCTCCGTCGGTCTCCGTCCCATGGTCGTCTTCGCCGGTACTGCCTGGGAAAACCCCCTCGACCACGTGTACACCCAAGCCAAGTCCCTCCTCACCGACTTCTTCTGCGCCCGCGACGCCACCGACAAGCTCGATGTCGAAGGCCTCCAATACATCATCCAGCTTGCCGCGCAAGAGCCTACTGAAAATGAAGGTGCCGATGGTACCCCACGGACTGCCCGGATTCACCTCCGTGCATACACCATCCGGACGGTACGCAGTGGACAGAAGTTGCCGCGTGTAGAGGTTGAGGAGATGGGTCCACGGATGGACTTCCGGGTGGGACGTGTGAGAGAGGCAGAGCAGGCTGTGTTGAAGGAGGCTATGAAGCGGGCGCGGACGACGGAGGAGAGAACTAAGAAGAATATTTCTACGGATGAGATGGGTGACAAGATTGGTCGTATCCACTTGGGTAGACAGAATCTAGACCAATTACAGACGAGAAAGATGAAGGGTCTTAAGCGGAGTCGGGACCAGACCGGCCCGGAGACCCAGGAGGCTGAGGATGATGATATGGTGAGCGACGAGGAGGAGAAGCCTAAGAGAGCTAAGAAGAGCCGGGAGTAGAAAGTGTAGTGGGGTGGTGTGTCTGTGTTAGAGCGGTGGACTCAAAAAGGAAATATATACCATAGCCGTTTAATACGTCATTCATGTTATTGCTGTATTTCTTTGACCCAAAATACAATGTATATGTGGAATAGTCGTTTAATACGTTATTCATACTAGTACTGTACATGTCATTCATTACGCTAAAACAATATCCGCAGACTATGTGCAGATCCACCCGGCCGGCCGGTCCCGTAATCATCTATACCACCGTCTTGACTACTCGTTACATTCCCGACTCGCCATTTGGTCTTGATACATCTATCCGTGGTGGCGGTGGCGGAATTGGAGGTAGAAGGGTATTTCTCTCTAACAACGGTGACATCATTTCAATTTGATGCACATAAGTCGTCTTTGGTGCCTTCCCTCCAGTCTTATTCTCCTCTGCGAGCCAATCTGATCCCCAAACCTCTGGTGGAATAATAGGTCCTTCATGTAGAGCGATCCGCAATGGCCACTCGAGATGTTTCCACCATGATGAACCACGATCAAACAATGACGCAATACCAATGATTTCTCTCCGTGGAACACCCTGTAGCCACCAAATCGAATCAAAGCGACGCAACAGGGCAAAGAAACTGGCAAGCAGCACAAGGGCACGCGGCCTCCGGAGCTCTAAAAGATCGACGAAGCGCTTAGAAACGGAAGCGGGGAAGGCGAGAGCGGCGCCACGGGCTGAAGAAGAATGAGCCCAGTTCAGAACAGAGGCAGCGTGATGATAGGCTTGTAAGGTAGCCTCTTTTTGAGCAGGATCGTCCATATTGACTTCGTCTTCAAGACCTTCAAGAATATGTGCGAAGAAGGCCGTGTGTGAAAGCATATCTAGTTGTAATACTGGCTGAGCGTCAATAACTTTCAAAGCCACGGCACTGTTACGGATCCATGGCCAACTAGAGGCAACTACTGCCTTGACACCCTGGAAAGCATGGAACCATGATAGTGGCAGAGTGTAGACACTACTAGGATCACTTGGGTCGGCGCCGGGATCGTCTCTGGTAAAGACGCGCGTGGCTGTTGACTGGAAGGCGATCAAAGTTGCTGTTAAGAAAAGCGCCTCGGCATTACTGTCGTTAATACCCTCACTAAGGGCTTTACAGTACTGAGCTACCGACGAAGCCATGTAAGCATGGGAGGCCTGGATCAAGCTACGGTCAGTCGGATCCAATACCCGGAGATGTAGGGCTGATACTGCTAAAACAGCATCGGCAAGATATGGGGCGCCGTTAAAGGCTAGCCTTGGAACCCCATTTTGCCATACATCTTGTGTCTGGGCAGCGTGGAGGGTGAGGGTATTCGATGTAGTGGTGGTGTAGTGATGCATTAGTCGCATTTCCAGTATTCTATGGTTGGATCCAAAGCCTCCAATTGGTAGACCTGGTAGTGACGGTGTAGTATAAAGCGCATTGACATTGGCGTAGGTAGGTATCATGGTGTCCGTCATGACACTGCGGGAAGCCTCGGCAGCTACGACCAATAACGGCGACGGTGGAGACGGATATGTCCCTACACTAAAATGCGGTGACGGTGTATCTGGAAGCGCAAGTTGAGAACCCAGCGACGAAGAGCTCATGGGAGTTTGTGGAGAAGGAGCACCCGGTGTGGAGGCGGCCGCTATGAGTTCATCCATTATCTCAGGATTTTGGAAGTCGCAGGCGACCCCATGCTTAAGACAGTTACCACACCGCGGGTGGATTTCGTCGCACTTAATCTTACGCATCTTACATCGTCTGCAGCCTGCGCGAGACTTGCGATGTGAGCGCCGCGGAGGCATTGTGATCGGGTAATATGTTATAGACGGATGTGTAGGAGTGCGATGTGCCGAGGTGGGATGATAATCGGATGCTTTTCGTTTTCGGTAACAGTAGAAACAACGGCGAGGATGATTTGCGCAACGGTCGAGAACGAAGTAGAAAAGAGAATTTGGAGACTGTGTAGAAGCTGTGTATAAATGAATATAGAAGCCCCGCTGCTAAACTGAGGCGTCTAGAAGATGATTGCGACAGAGAGAAAATGCGCTGGGAGTTGTGACAATAGTGCTAACGGGTGATGGCGCAATGCGATACGAAAACGAGGGAGACTGCGAGAGCTTTTGGAGTATGCCCTGCGTGGAATGAAGGGCGACCGATGAACAGCTTGTATAACGATGATGTCTTAGTAGTGAATGTGTTGAATATATCACAGAATATGGATAATGAATGTGAGTTGTCCGGCGACAAACAATATGTAGTGAGGTCGAGTACTGCAAACTAAGCTGACGGTAGTATGCAAGGCGGAATATAGCGGGATGAGCCACACTACTGATCAACGAATGTCGTCGGGTGCCGCCGTTTCCTGTCGGTAAGTGCCGTGTAATTCAGGTTTATAAATTCGGTGTTAGTGTTCGACTATAACCGAAGTCGTGAAAATTGCGAATAAACACTAAAGAATAAGAAGGAAGTTATAAAACTCTAAAAATCTAGGATAACAGGCTTAGCATCATCACAACATCGATTCGAACATAACCCTTGGTTTTAAACAACATAACCCTAGTACAAATCGCCTAACTAGCCTCACTTTATAGGCGGTTTGATGATTTACAGGCTTCAAAGGTTGGCCTAGACTACCATTGTTGCGGCCTGGTTCGCCTGGAGGAATCTTATGTCACACCTGCCGGGCTGCCGGTGTCCGTCCATCGGCATAATGGCTTTGTATTTATATTGCCGTGATGAACTACGTGAGGATAAATCACCGATGGTTGATTGGATGGTTACAAGTCCGCGACCTACAGCTATCTTATATAAACCCGTCCGTGATAGGCCTTGAATTAATATACTCAGAGACCACACGGTTGCTTTCCGACTGGCTGTTTCTTGTGCCAGGAACTTGTTCTCTGGTCCCCTTTTTTTCCACTTCTCTTGTTCGCAATCGTTTTCGGGTCTTGTTTTTTTCTGGCTGAAACCGATTCTGTGCTTCAAGGTCCACAATCGCCAGTGCCTTATAAAAACCCACTTGATCCCCACCATCGATCTAGACCTTGTTTGTTTGTGACATCATTTGGAAACCAAAGTCTGTATTAGTCATCATTTTGGTCACGTGAAGTTTCCATAGGGTATAACCCGAATTTTCGTTATCTCCACTTTTTCGGCTGACGAACCGACGACAAGAAGCGACGTCAAACTCACTAATTGACGGCATAACAGGATTTTAAGAATGTCAAACTACGCCCTTCGCATCCTGAAGGAAGATGTCTTGTCAAGTTAAAACATGATATTCGAACACATGACCGTTTATCCAAAGATTTTGGATGTTATCAGAGATATCGGAGTTGTTTATAACTCAATGTATCATTGAGTACGACTTCATTTGGCATCCATAGATCTCAACATTCACACGCATAGAACCCAAGTCAGCATATACAGCAGTCTCTACCGTAAGTGAACATGCCAAACTTAATCACGATGTTGTGTCCTATAAGTGGTCTATAAGTCGGCTATTGTCCTAGTATACCCTGCAAAAATGATATCTATTTGATAATCGAATGATGCGTCTTGATACATTAGGCTTTGAAGATACGCCCTAATGTAAACAGAAGTAGCTGGAAAGATAGTAGATTTGTCTGCCACGAATGTGGAGCTGTTAGCCTACTCGGCGTTAGGCACCGAGCAGTAACTGCCGAATAGACATGTCTATAAACTAGATCAACATTCCTGAAATTACACAATCTTTTATTCCTCTGACTTCAGTTTTACATCATTGACACCAACATTGTCCTCTATAACCCATTGTTCGATCCAAGAAAAATGACATCCCCTATTCATGATTATTCTTCCCTTGGCTTCGGCACCCGCGCCATCCATGTTGGATCCGAAGTTGACCAACACCTTGGAGCTGTTGTTCCACCTATCGCCCTCTCGTCAACTTATGGCTACACTGATCTGACCAAGACAATTGGTGGTTATGTGTATTCTCGCGACGACAACCCCAACCGTAACGCATTTGAGCGTGCGGTTGCCTCTCTTGAAAACGCCAAGTTTGCTGTTGCGTTTGCCTCCGGCACTGCTGCCATTTCCAACGTCATTCAGATGTTGAAAGCTGACACTCATGTTGTTTCAACAACCGACATCTATGGTGGCACGCACACGTATTTCACTACAGTGGCTAACAACCATGGTGTGGAAGTTTCTTTCACGCCTAAAATTGTCGAGGAGCTTGAGAGTTTGATTCGCCCCGAAACAAAACTTGTTTGGATCGAGACTCCTTCAAACCCAACACTTTCCCTCGTCGATATATCGGCTGTTGCTAAGATTGCCCATGCCCACAATATTAGTGTCGTCGTCGACAACACTTTCATGTCTCCTTATCTCCAGAACCCACTTGGCCTCGGTGCAGACATCGTACTGCACTCCGCTACCAAATACATCAACGGTCACAGTGACGTAGTCATGGGCGTTGTCGCCGTCAATGACTCGGAAATTTACAAACGCCTTTCGTTCCTCCAGGTCACTGCTGGCGCCATACCGTCGCCTTTCGACTCTTGGTTGGCCCAGCGGGGTCTCAAAACACTGCATTTGCGTGTGCGCGCTGCTTGTAGTAACGCACTTGCTATTGCTAAGACGCTGGAACAATCTCCCCACGTCATTGCCGTCAACTATCCCGGTATCGACAGTCACCCTGATCGGGAGTTGGCTATCAAGCAACATCGGGATGGCTTAGGCGGTGGGATGATTTCTTTCCGGATTACAGGTGGAATTCCTGGCGCAGAGAAGTTTTGTCAGAGTGTTCGTGTATTTACACTGGCGCAATCCCTAGGTGGTGTAGAATCTTTGTGCCAGGTCCCGAGTGTCATGACCCATGCAGCGATTCCACGGGAACAAAGAGAGGCTGTTGGCGTTTTTGATGATCTGGTGCGGTTGAGTATTGGCGTAGAGGACGAGAAGGATCTTGTCGAGGACATTCTGCAAGCGCTCGAGGCAGCAGCTGAGGTGTAAAATGGTGCGTGAACGTTGTACGATAGATTCTGTTTAGCTTTCAAAATATATTACCAAGTATCAAGTAAGAGCTTGTTGGACATCATCATACATTGTATTACACAACCAAATGTTACATAAATTAACCATGAGTGCGTACCGATAGAAGTAGAGGTGTTTTGTTAACATTGTATTGAAATGTGGTGCATGGCGAGACTCTGTTTAATGCCACACTTATAGTACTGAATGCATGCTGCAATGAACCAATCTCGTGTAACAAGGGCAATGTAGCATGGCCAACAGTAACAACACACGACTTATTTGCCGGTTTTGGCACAATTCTGACTAGTAACTGCGGCCGTGCTGTCCATGGCTGAGGCACGTCTCGCGAGAACCATTGTATCGGCCCCGACATCAACCGTCAACACCCTATCTAACCAAGCCCAGCGCATCGCGGCAAGTTTGTCAACATCCACCGCCACCCAAACCGCCCAATTGTTTTAAGAGAAAGGGAAAGTAGCGGGCAAGAGACCCATCCCCAAACACGGCCCTCCCCCATACTCACCATCACCAGTAATGGGGAAACTAAAGTCGCATCCCTCAGACAGCTCGGAGACCTCATCAACTACCAGGGTATCTCATACTCCATCACTGTTAAAACCACGTCCATGAGAAAGCTCGCTGTCACCTGCGCGTCAAAAGGAGCGAAAACCCATCTATACTTAAACAGGTCCACTTGGATTGCCCGGTTGAAGCATTACAGCTGGTCCCGCGTAACCATACAGGAGACGTGGATCAAGTTAGTGGCCCATGAGGTAAGAGAGCCAGACTTCCCTTTTTTCTGATAGGATGTTTCAACACACAAAGGCGTCAACACCAGAGGCTCCCCGAGATAGCTAGTCGAGCCTTCACCCAACAAGGCCGCAGGGTCAGTAGTTTTGTCAGTTTGTGACACTAGCGAGGCGGATAAATTCTTGCACACCACCATGTACCTCTCCGCTGAGAACATCAGTACCGTCCAATATATGAATTGACGATACAAGATACTCACGAGTTTCTAATACTTCAATACGACCAACAAAACAGACGCATAGCCCGACATGACCTTTTCCAAACTGTTGAGCCGTTTGTGTACAAGAACTGCAGCTACTACGTAATCAGGGGGGTAAAGGATAGTGGCGGATTACGACGGATTCACATGCGTTTACCTGTGTACCGACCTCGATAGTATCACCACCCCTAGGTGCTTTCCAAGGTTTTTACTGTTACAGTTTTTGGAGGACATTGCACATGTAGACAGCGAGTAGCAGTTTATACATAGTGTGGAGGATATCACGAATAGATGGTCCATTTGATTCTCCGAATATACTTAATGCTCTCTCTCAATACCGTCTGGGCGCTACGACCGAAACCCAGGCTAGTGTAAAACGATAGTTCGGAATGAAGCAGCGCTGTCCTTGAACGGGTTGTAGCCGAAGAACGGTCGTGGAATTGGATTCTTTCGTTTCTGACGCTGGACTTGACGTTGGTGATGACGCTTGTTGGTTACACCAGCAGAGAAGCGGATCAAGCAACGCTGGCGCCTGGCCTTGTGGTTTCCCCCCTTCAGGTTGACAGACTGTCCTCTCTCCAAAGACGTGTTGTTCTTTGACGACCGGTGAATTGAGGGTTGTATTCCTGACATGAAACGATACAGGGACGAAAACGGGAGTACTTCTAACGTTGTACTTGGAGCGTCAAATGCCTCGGACGAAACAGATTCGGAAGAACGTGATGTCTGGTGTGCTTGATCAGACTCTAAACGCCATGTCGACGTGCGCGAACCGTGTTTTTGTGTTCGAAATTGCCCAATTCGTCGTCTCTTGGGAGTCGTCAAGGTTTGAATTGCCATTGGACGAATCTTGGCCAGGTGATATGTGTGGAGGGGATATTTGCATTTATCCCTTTTAATCCCAAGCCGACGAGCGTGGGTGACGTCACCATCTTTGTGAGTCCCCCGGTGAATAAAAAGGTCGATTGCAATTGTAACAATGCTGTCGGTGGTATCTAAGTACATTTCAAGCAGCAAACAGGTTAAAGGGGGCTGACTCCAGTTACCGTCAATGTCCATTTTGATATCTTCATTTAGTTTGGTATGCCTAACCCTCCCCCGAATCAGAACTTGACGATCGGAAAGTTGACTCAACACAGATATGGATAACCCCATTTGCCGGATGTGAGATACTCGTTTTATTGGCGCAGTTTGGTGGTGTATAATTTTAGCTTTGAGCAGCCTGTGCTTAAGCTTGGCGGGGGACCAAAATAATTCACGGAAGAGGTGCGCCCAGGACCACGTAGGAAATTGATTAAGGGGGGTTCCTGATGTTTTGTTCTCTGGCCACCAGCAAAGAGCATATTGGATCTGGCGTGTAGGAATCCCAAAAACATGTTCAACCCCACGGGTCTTCAAAAGCCCCGAAATAGCGTTCAATCTGTCTTCAGGGAACGTGATATGACGCTGACAATATTCATCTATCAATTCAAGTGAGGATTGATCTTTGGCCGT
>JMSH01000158.1:0-33034 GCA_000712465.1 Huntiella moniliformis | reverse complement strand
TCTCACTCGCCATATTTTGGTCCTTTTTGTGCCGTGACTTGAATCCTTTGCAAATTTCCACAGGAATGGATGATGTTGGAAGTTCACAGAAGACTCCGTGAAGACGATGTGTTGTTCGCAGTATCTCGAGATACTTTTCAAACTTACAGTATCCATGACATCATTGTGCATATGCACGGACCAGTCCTTGTCACCCGAACAATGACCAGATCCCCGTCAATTTCTCACTTACATGGTCTCGGGATGTTTCCCTTTGTACATTCACAACTACCCCATTAGATAGGCAGCACATTGATTGAACGAGTATCTTGGGAAGATCCAAAGATTTTCTACACGGACGATATCGTACAATAAAGGCCTTGTCATCATGTATCTTACTTCCTACACTAAGTTATCCTTGGCCGATTTGATTGCATGACCTGTATCTTCCAAACTTCCCCATATCTATTTATCGAGCCACAGGTTCCCAAACCACGCCAGTACATAGCTAAGATAGTTACTCCAACAAAATTACCACAAACGGACTGTGGTGTTGAACTCTGCTTACAAATGGAAGTCAAGAAAATCGAAAGTGTGTATAGTCATTCTACCGTGTGCCCCGCCCGTTTACCTTGAATCAGAGCCCGTCTGCCCCAGCTCTTAGACTTGGGTTTTCTTGTTTTTTTCATCCCCTCTGTCCCCTCGTTGTATCCGCTGATTCAGACTTATGTCCCCGCCAGATAAGAATGGACGTTCATGTTGCCGGGTAATCTATGATCAAGACATAGAGACCTTCAACAGTCTGTATGTTTTGATTGTGGCTTATTCTTTAACAAGTGTGCCTTGTTTTATGCTGAGGGGTCGTAAAGTTTAGCCTCGGTTTTGGATCCGAGGGGGCATTGAGTGGTCCCGTCTGTAACCAAATCAATCTAAGTTAATTCAGTTATGGAATTAATAAAGACGACGTCAGGACGTGCGGTCGATGATGTCGTACATGTAGCATATCGGCGTCGTCCCTGGAGGTACTGAAGACAGTGAGGAGGTTTCTCGGGGCCTGTTGGTCACTTTCGTCTTCTGCTATTACTATCATGTAGGCCCAAGTCTAAGGAGAAACTGTTGTGATTGGCAACGATAAATCTAAAGCCTATGAAAATATGATCCAAGGACACTCATAAATGATGTCAACCTTCTTCTCTCTACACACTGTAGTCTCTCCCTGTCCTTGTTTCTCTCATGTTCCCATCGTAGACCCCTTCAGCAACTCCGGCATGATTCACAGCTCTAAGGGCACTCATCTGCCTCTACTCTTCTTACTGGCCCTGCGCCATCACCCATTCTATTTCGCCATTGCTAATGTGGGTTCATTGCGGTAGAGATTAGAGCATGGAGGAGGGGCCAACGTGTGTGTATTTGATCTAGTTGGCTCGCTATCTACATAGAATCTAGTTTGCCAGGAGTTACGCCATGTACATATGTACATACTATTGTACGACGCCGATGTCAATATAACAGATGATTCTCGGGCAAACCACGTTTTCATAGTGGGGCTCGCCGTCCATAGCCCTGTCTACTTTTTACCACTTCCACCGGTCAAACGTCATCATGAGCCCCACCAGACTTACAATCTTTATTTTCCACTAGTCACCTTAAACTTGTAACCTCGTTGCCAAGTAGCAGAAGCTGGATTGAGACCATACAATGCTAGACCTGAAACTCGATACCTATGTTACCAACATTGAGGATACAGCCAGGAAGATTCAGAAGCTGTAAATCATGGGGTATGACATGCACGGTGAGGACCAATGATTTTGCTAATCTGGCCAAATCTATGACAAAGGCTAAATATATCCAATTAAAGAAACATCTGGAACACTCACGTACAACTCCAAACCCATACAAAAGCTTCATGCAGCCTTCTCTATCTTACAACGTTGAGTAGCCGGCTTAATGGGTGGTCCGTAATTGAAGTAGCCTAAACAATCCATGACATAATACCGTTTCGATTTGATGACTGGCATACCACCATTAGCACCAATGATGGAGATAGATTATCTCCATCACTGCTCTATGAATTTATGATCTTCAAGGAGGATTTCGACACTGTTCTAGAACACACTAGCCTTAGTTCGTTGCCTTGAGTGAACATTATCTCGGTATGATTGAAGGATCCCATTCAAGGTGAGTAGATCCTTTATATAATAGCCAGCTGGGATTGGTATTTGCGTACGCACATAAATTGTGTATTCAACCTGCCGCCGGCATAACACGGATCTTGGGCCGTCAAGTTATCATATCACACTGTCGAGGGCTGTCCGGAATCAAGAATCCATCTTCGACGGAAGATTAAGGTAGATTTTGAGGGGTCCGGTAGATTTGTGGCCACACTAGAACCGGCAAATGGACGGCGGTTGCCGATGTAGAGCTTTTAACGTGGGTTTACATAAGAAGCAGATGATGCACGATTTAGTTTCCTAGTTCATTGCTGTCATGGAATTCTACCAAGTTTGCGGCATGAGAACTGGTGATATGACATAGCGGAAGGCTAAATTTTACTTCCAAAGAACAAGTACCCACGAGTAAGGACTTTCAAGCGAAGTGAGACTTCTCTCGATTGTCTAAGGAGTCTCTATTTTGTAGCAAATGTGTTAGTTTATATCAAAACGGCCTTGCCGGATCTTAGGTTAAGCTTGATGGATTGATTAGTTTGTGGGTTCACCGTTGATTAACCCTAAGAAATGTTATCTCCGAACTATCGTCAGAGTACAAAAATAGCAAATACACCAGTTCACTGTACATGAAAACTCAGTCCACAGCACCAACTTCAGTATTTTTGTGCTCTGCCAATCTCCTATCGGTGAAAAGTGTGTTGCATGAATGTTTTTCTACCCCGCAGGTTCCTCACAAATGGCCCGGGCCGAGGCCGGGGCCTTTCCTGGTACTACTCAGTTTGTACATACACACATGCCTCATCCTTCTCCCCCCAAACAAAGAAGACACACAAACATGCCAATCGTGTACTTGAGCCTCGTGTTATAAGCCTCGAAACCACCATATTTGTACGTGATATCGTGGATTATGTCCAGAACTATGTGGTGATCATCAGTAACTGAAGTTTATTTACGTCCCAGGTAGATGAAGCTTTGCTATGGTAAGTTATTCTTGTCTTTGCTTTAACCCGTGGACTACTATTGAAAGTTGAACCACACATCTTCCAGTTATCTTCTCGTCTTTGCCAATGTTGTCTGGCAGTCACTAACCTCAATTATAACCGCTACTGGAGGACAAAACACGGAACATGTTAAGATAGAGAATGTGTCAAAGAAATATCTAGTCGGACAAACGACTAGCGTGGGGGTTTTTGTTGAACCACTGAATATACGGTATGTTAAATGTTTATCGCGGGGTTATAACGAAAGGTCACACAAACATAGCTGTGTTACAACTCCGTATGAATGCACTCACCAGGTCTGGTAAGTATGTACGGACTAACTAATCCGCGCCAAACTAATAGTCGCCCAGACTTTGTCTTCGGTAAGCGGGACTGGATACACAAACGTATTCTTGGAAAGATAGTGCCAGTTCGACAGCGGAGGGAAGCGTGAAGTGGGATCCAAGTGGGTCTGTTACTTGGCCCCGGGATAACCTAGGGTCTAACTGTTTTCTGTACATGAACACGTTAGGGCTTTCTTTCCCAGAATCATGGACATCCCAAGTCAGGAATAGTTTTGTGGATTCTACCACGGGGCCGCTCTATGCATAGGCAGCCATTAATGGACCATCTCGAAGGATGCTAAATGTCAGGGATTGACGACAAGTCACGTGATCGCATACGGTAATTGTTTTGTCCGAGCGATGGAGAGCCACGAGGTTGTGCATTAATTGTGGACGGTGGATTGGGTCAAGTTGGTCTGAGCGGTGTTGTGAATTTGGTAGAGGAGATTGATTGATTTGAGGAGATAGATAGTGAAGGAGCTTCTCAACCGAACAGAACGTAGAAGTGGAACAACATGTGGAGGAGTCGGGGTTAAAGAGAGATAGAAGGTCGTCTGGTTTTAGGGGGTTAACCTGTGGCGGCGGCTAAAGTTACTTTCTAGGCGGGTTATACCAAGATAACAGACATCAAGTCAATGATAAGAAAGTACACACGTATGTTGTATGTTGTAGATATGTCTGCACAGCAGTGTACAACATGATATCTGCACACATATAGACAAGCATGCCGTCTGTCTGTCACTTCACACCATCAATCCATCCACGCACAATCCGCATCCATCCATTGTCATTATATTACCTGCAGTCTCAGACGGTCGGTCCATCCATCCATTCGTCTATTCAAACCAACCAGCACAGGCGTATTTCAGCACTAAAAGTGCAATGACTGTTTCCCCAACAAATTCACTCCTTCACATTGCCGCCTTCCCGCTTGCCCCGTAAGCCATTGAAATTCAAACTGGTAAAAATTGGACCCTAGGTGGCTGACTCTTCTTCCCCCCTTCCTTTCAAATACTAGGTGGTCAGCTGCGTGGGGGGGGGTATGCTAGTTGGGCGGACCGCCTGTACACGTCACGTTCGCAGTGGCGATGGTGACATTCAATAGAGGATTAATGACTGAGTGTTTTGAGGGTTTTGACGATGCGAATGTCGGTCGGAAAAGACGGCATTTGTATTTGGCATCTACCTACACCAGCTTGTGCTGTTTTCTTGTAGCCTTGTCGTATGAGTACTTGCTGTAATCAATCTCGTTCACTGTAGACTCCAGCGCTACAAGTGCTATTCACTCATCCCTTCATCCGTTCTCGTCATCTAGCACGAAAAAAAAAGCATGGCTCAAGGCCTAGGGATAACCCACAGTGACGACCACACAGACTTTATAGTTTCTCCCCCCTTCTTTCTTTCTATCTGCTAGTCCATCAATCGAGCTGTATTTTCCCAGCCAACCAGCCCGGCCTAGCCCAAAAACACAAATCACTACAATCGATCGTGTTTATTTGATTTTAGGCCTTGCATTTACCGACGGTTCGCTTCCTTCTTTTTTTCCTTCTTCTTCAATTTTGCTCTGCTCCAACTTTGGTTGTGGCGTCGCCGGCAAGTCCTGACATTCTTCCCACTCCACGGCTTTTACCTTTTGACTATTTATCCTGTTCTTTTCGGCCCTTACTTTCCCTACGACAGCCTCATTTATTTTACGATCGTGACCTTTCTCAACAAAAATTAAGGCAATTTTGATCGTCACCACAACGCACACCTGACCAGAAACGACCTCTTGCCTTTTTTCGCGACACATCTTTATACCTCCCTCGTTTGCTCCCTTCTTTTGAGCCGACAAACCGACAAACCACAGTTCAGCAATCCCGACCACGTTTCATCCCGAGTCTCACGGCCCGGAAAACAATCACGCCCGTGTCCGTCCACCCCGACATGGCATCGCCAGGCGGCTACCATTCCGCGAGCCCTGTCATAATGGATGAAACTGACATCCTCGACGAACTCAACTTTGACAACCCTTATCCTATTAGTTTGCCATCTGCCGATTCGCCTGTAAACTCTAAACTCTTTTCATCCGATATCCGCTCGCTGCCGCCGAACCGGAGGGGTATGTCACCACCGGATTCCGACCCAGAGTCGTCAACTGGCTCTACTAGTCCCTCAAATTCACGGCTTGGAAACCGCCAGTCACCTTCCGGAACCCCACCACAGACTGCCACGGTCAAGCCTGAACTTATGACCTTGGATGCTTTGGATGACACCGGACTGGATTGGAATGGCCCGCAGTTTGTTTTTGGACAGGAGAATCAGCAACAAATAATGGACTCGAATATGATGGGGGATGATTTATTCGATTTTGGGTCTTTCCCTGCGGGAATGACTACCGATACTCTTTCTCAACAAAATGTATGTTTTAACGGCGACGACAACGAGATTTGTGTCCTGTACTAACCTAATGTCTCACCTCGATAGACTATGTACCAATCACAACCAGCATCGCTCAAGCGGTCTCGCCCGACAGAAGCCAGTTTAGCTATGGCCAGCGCCGCTTCTGGGAATGGCTTCTTTAACGGCCCTAATGTTATGAACAATTCCATGTCCACCATGCAATGGATGCCCGAGCAAAGTGTCAGCTTTCAGGTTTCGCCAGCATCACAATTCCCCTTAGGTCTTCTTCCCATGGGCGGTATGGGAGCTCCTCTTTCACACCAAACACAACCACCGCCATCACAAAACGGCCCAACGAAGGCTCATAAGTCACGACGCAGCGAGTCGCAAACTGAGTCGCAGAGGTCAACAGCTGTATCAGCGGTACTTCCCGGGGCTAAGTACCCCTACGACCTTAAGATTCATCCTGCGCCAAACAAGAGTCGGGTCGAGACACAGCTGAATATTGTCGTTTCACTGGATCGTTTGCCAGAGAATGTCGTCAAATTACACCTGCCAGCGCACTGTGTTTCCAAGCCCAAGCTGATGTCCAAGCCACCACATAAGCCTAATCCTGCGTGTCTGGAGTTGTATTGCATGGTGGTTTGCTCGAGTGTAGTACGGAATCATGACGTCCTGGCCAAGGTTTTAGCGAGAGCAGCTTCGTCTGGACACCCCGAGATGCGCGATCCGAATGTAGCGCTAGCTGAAACGGACGAAAACCACCCCAAGAATGGCGGTGAAGTTCATATTTGCACAGGCTGCATCCAGCGAGAACGGAAGCGCGCGGCCAGAAAGAAGATAAAAAACGCCGAGGAGGATGAACAATGGACGAGCAACGAGAGTCGCCGCATTGTAGTATTCAACACATACGAGACTACTGATTGGACTAAAGGAGATGAACCAGAATCCCAGGGCAGATGGCAGGCCAGCGTGCCTATGCGCATCGCGTGTTATTGCCGCCACCACGGCGAAAAGGAGGGATTCCGAGTTATCATGACGTTGAAGGACCACGTTGGGAAGGTTATGGCGCAAACTATGACCGAGAACATTATGATTACCGACGATCACAAAACACACCCTGCAGAAATACCCGAGCCTGCGATAAAGAATGGCGCAAGAAACCAGGTTCGCCCACGGCCACAAAGGTCACGACAAATCACGACCAACCGGAAATCTACGGCGGGTAACTACGCTTCTTCAAAGCAAAAAGGTAGACGAGATTCGGGAGATAGCCCCGCTGCCGAAATAATTCCCGACGATTCTGACGAGCCATCGACCAAGAGACGAAAGTCGTCGGGCGAAAGCCCGGCTATGCCCGTTGGTGTCACTATGATGTCTATGGATACGCAACAACCGGCGGCTATTCTCCCGCCAAATATGCCTATGCCGGGTGTCATGAGCAATGGGGTTTCGGCATCGCAAATGTCAGCTATGAATACCCACCGGTCTTCAGTTTCTCCTTTCACGCCTACAGTGCCACTTCCTTTCCACCCTGATAATATGGCGTCACCAGTCCACGGACTTTCTATGCATGGGCTTTCTGTACAGTCGCCACTTAACGACCAGAGTCTCTTCACACCTGAGACTCAAACGACGAATATGGATAGACTTGTAATGAATCCATTCGGCTCAACACCTTCTTCCGTTGGACAGAGCAGAGATCCAAGCCCTGGTATTTTACAAACCCCGCGACCTTCGGTGACAAACACCCATGGGATGATGACGATTCCTCCCGTGGCTCCTACTGGCCCTCTAGTTCCTGTCATTCAAAAAGTGGTTCCCGGCGAGGGTAGCAAGTGTGGTGGCAGTGAGGTTACGGTCTTAGGTGTTAACTTCCGACCTGGCATGCGCGTTATGTTTGGTGGGAGAGAATCCACGACGACCAACTTCTGGGGTGAAAACACGCTACTTTGCCGAGCTCCTCCTTCTAGCACAGCGGGTACTGTACAGGTGACTGTCGCACCAGAATCTGGTAGTCAAGTTATCCTTCCTAGTAGCAGGGCGACGTTTAAGTACTTGGATGACGATGGAGAACAGCTTATTCGTATGGCTCTTACCATCCTTAACCATAAGATGAACGGCAAAATGGAGGATCCTGACTCGGTGGCCCGGAGAGTGTTTAACAGTGCAGGATCCGGCCTCGAAAATTCGGATAACAGCGGTTCGCGTCATGGTGGCCACGGTGGTGTCTCGTATAATCGGGCAGCTCTGGATAATGTTGAAGGGATGGTTATGAAATGCCTTGAAAACATTGACCTGTGCGCTACGATGCACATTCCCCAATTCGACTCGGTTAACTCGGCGGGTCAGACGATGCTGCACATTGCTGCGTCGCAGGGCTACAATAGAATTGTGGCTGGTCTGCTCGCCCGTGGCGCTAACCCGAATCTGGAGGATAGCTCTGGGTACACTGCGTTGCATTTGGCGGCACTTAACGATAACGCGGAAATTGTCAGACGCTTGCTTATTAACCGGGCCGATGTCTCGATTAAGTCGTATGCTGGTTATCTGGCAGTTGACATGTCGACAAGTGATGAGGTGTTGGATATTCTGTCGCCCGACAGCCAGTTGCGTAGAAGTCTTAGTTACCAGAGTATTGGACGGGCTTCTACTGCTGACTCTGTTGACTCCCTGCCACGGATGGTTCTTGGAGAGACTGAGTTTGATGGCGGTATTAGCCCTGAGTACTCGACGTATGAGGATGATGAGTACGAGTCCGATTATGATGTAAGCAACACTAGTGACTCTCCTGAGCACATTGTCAGAAGTGGCACACCAAAAGTTGTAGATGACGATGACATTGTTAGCCCGGTGTCTCCCGGTGTCGCGGCCAACCTTGCAGCTCACTTCCAACAATTCCAACAGACAATGACTGGCCACCTTCCCAGTGCGGCTCAACTACGGAACTTCTCTCTTATTACTGGGATTCCAACACTACCTTTCCCAGCTGTTCCGCAAATGGGTCTCCCTGAGACTCAGGCTTTCAAGCGCATGTTCAATATGATTTACGGACCTCGTGATGCTGCGCCTGTGGCTGACCTGGGAAGTGCTCCACCAGCTTACGACGAGATTTTCCCTGGCAGCGATACCAAGGGAGCAAAATCAGCCGAGGAGGCTACGGCAAGATTGGAGGCCTTGAGAGATGCCAAGGTTGATGATGCTACAGAGGAGACCAAGGCTGACGGCGATGTCGAAACAGAGGAGAAGGCTACAGACAATGATGAGGTTGTCAGTGTCATTGAATCTGAGGCCCCGTCGGACGATATGCTCACGATTGGCCCCAAGAACGCAATTACTGTTGCGCAGCAAAAGAGTTTCCTCCGCGCCTATCATGCCAAGAACACAGGTCTTGGTGCTGATAGAAACCTTTGGTTGGTTTGGATTCCCTTACTAGTCCTGATGACGTTTGCAATGTTCGCCATGACATATCCCGCAATCGCAGCTGCTATCTGGCTGGGCGTATTGGATCTTGTTGGAGTACCGGAGGATAGCGTTGCTAGACAATTGGGTTTTGAGACGTTGCCGGTGGGTAACATGTTGGCGTTAACGAAGCTATCTGATGTTTTGGGGACAGCGGTGCAGGCTGCTACGAGTCAGGCTACGGCCGAGACGGTAGCAGAAGTTGTGGAGGCGGTTGTTTAGTTTGTGGTTGCGTTTCTTTTACTTATTTTTCTTTGCTTTTAATACCCCATTTTGGATTTTTTGGGTTGGTTGGGGTTTGTATGTATGTACATAGACTATATCATGGATTGTATAATTTGTTTTTATAATGCGATTTGATTTGATTTGATTTTGTTTGATTCGATAGATTGGAGTGTTCTCATGCGGCTTATCGTGTCATGCCACGCTGACTCGGGTTATACGTACACATGTCTGAACTATTGAGAATCCTATGTGATTGTCCGTTCGTTCTTTCATGGAAAGCATGGAAGTTTCTATGACACATAGAATGAGTCGGGATGAAACTACGTCACATTCAATCTACAGACGCATCGGGATCGCGGAACTATGAACTACGAACTACTCAGTCGGCGGATTTGACGTTTGCCCTGTTGTAGTTACATTGTCTAGGGCCTGATAAGGTTTAACTTGGACTTAGCAGGTTCAAGCCGGATGTCGGAATACTTAAGGAAGGAAGACAGGGAATGATTGGGAGATAAGGATATAGGGTTTTGACCCTTGTCTTTGAGATTTTGGTTTGTCAATGTTGTTTGGTAACGGGGTGGGATTTTGAATGTGTAGGGTAGGTGGTACGAGGGTGTTTGTGGGGTTTTTATTGGAAGGCGTGGGGAGGTTTTTGGTTGTATTTTTTGAGAGTGAGACTGTGGAAATGGGAGGTGTCTAGGTGGGTGGATCCCGTGACGGACGGGAGGTTCTAGATGGGATGGGTGGGGAAGGAAGGGTAGATAGAAGGTGGAAAGTGTAAATGGAAATGGAATGAGCTTTGATTATTTACCAGGTGGGGAGGTGGGTACGTGGGTTGGGTTGCTTTTTTTTTTGTTCTTTTTCCACGTCGGTGTTTGGTATTGTAAGTAGATGGGAATGCAAGATAACGTGGATCAACAGTTCAGTGCGGAATGTCGATGAGCTTGGATTTTTGAGGGGGGGAAGGGGGACTAGCCCGATATGGCGGGTGGGATTTTGGCGGATTGAGTATATTGACGGGGTGAGTGATAACGTTGTCGTCGGGTATGTTATCTGGCGCTGGTGTTTGGGATTGTCTTGGGGGTGCTTGATTTACTGGTTCTTGTTGGATGCGGGTGAATTCTTAGGGAATGAAGGACTCGCTGGTGAACCTTTTTTGACAGCTTGGGGGAATTACTAGAAGAATGAAATGATCTTTTCTAAAGTTGGGCTTTGTAAGCTTATTTAGGCACCTTCTATATATGTCGACTTACATACATATGTATGTTCCTATATTGTAATGTTCCATTGCATCGAATCATACGGATAAAGTCCAAGCCCAACACCCTAATACAGTTCATCTAGTACATACCAACGAGACCAAAGTAAAAAAAACCCGTTATCAAAGAAAACCCCCCGAAATAGCCAAGCCAGGAAACTCTCTTCCGCTTTGATTCACGGGGGGGTGTAAACGTAGCGATACAGGTTCTAGCCAGGTGCCCAAGTCCAGTATACGTATAATATGTAAAGTAGGCTGATAAGTGACTATTGCGCATGTGTACAGACTATGTGTTGCTATCGTGCTTATGCTTATGGCTGTCCATAGTCGCAGTTTGGGCCGTCGTAAGAAGGGGGGCGTTTTGGAGGGATGAGGTTTTATTTTTCTTGGCATCGGGTAGGTTTTTCGTTATCAGTGGTTGTTGGTTTCTGCGATGACGGACGGTGCTTTTTTTGTATTTATGGGGGCTTATGGTCCTGTTTTTGAGAAGAGAGGTGGTATGTCTTTTTGTTTTTTGATTCTGGTAGATCTGTGACGAGTTTGTTTATAGAGACGGTGGTGCACTTTTCTTGTTTCTTTAGATTCCACCTCCACCCACTTGACTCGATTGTCCGACAAATACACGTGCTACTATTCACGTCCGATTCCAACTCCGTCTCGACTATACACGTAAAGACACGTCCACACCAACAAGACATCTCTGTCTTTCCAATCCAACATCCCATCTCGAATTTCCCGAAGAAACAACTTATATCCATATCGTCATTGCCAAGCTTCTTCGACTTACACGTCGTTAATCTATCCTACCACCCCTAGTCTCATTACGTACGAGAAATCCCCACGCGACAAAACCCTGTTCCACAAACCAACGTCGCCATCATGGCTCTCGAATATAACGGGACCATTGACCATGCCGACGCCGGCTACTCGACCGGCGTGTCGGATCTCAACCTTTTCTACGAGGTGTGTATAACCTATTCGTTTCAAAGAAATGTCCTTCCCTGACTAATACCTTTCCCCTTTAGGGCGCTGATCTTGCCTGGATCATGATCTCCTCCGCCCTCGTACTCCTCATGATTCCCGGTGTTGGTTTCTTCTACGCTGGTCTTGCCCGTCGGAAATCCGCCCTCCACGTCCTCTTTATGTGCATGCTTGTCTGCACCGTTGCCTGTTTCCAGTGGTTCTTCTGGGGCTTCTCACTTACCTTTGCTGTTGACGGTTCCGTGTTCCTCGGTAACCTCGAGAACTTTGGTTTCAAGGATGTTCTTGCCATGCCCTCGGGTCATGTCCCCCAGATCCTGTTTGCCCTGTTCCAGGGAATGTTCGCTATGATTACCCCCGCTCTGGCTATTGGTGCTATCACTGACCGTGGAAGAGTCCTTCCCGCTATCGTGTTCACTTTCATTTGGTGCACTGTTGTCTATGACCCTATTGCCTACTGGACCTGGAACGCCAACGGTTGGCTGTACAAGAAGGGATCTCTCGATTTCGCCGGTGGTGGTCCCGTCCACATGACCTCTGGTGTTGCCGCTCTCGCCTACTCCCTTGTTCTTGGCCGCCGTAACGGATACTCCAAGATGCACGGCATGCCTTACCGCCCTCACAACGTCACCCACATCATGTTGGGTACCGTTCTTCTCTGGGTTGGTTGGTTCGGATTCAACGGTGGTTCCGCCCTGGCTTCTAACCTCCGTGCTATCATGGCCTGCTTCACTACCAACCTTGCCGCTGCCGTCGGTGGCATTACCTGGTGTCTCCTGGATCTCCGTCTGGAGAAGAAGTGGTCGTGTGTTGGTTTCTGCTCCGGTATTGTTGCCGGATTGGTCGCTATTACCCCTGCCGCTGGTTTCGTTACCCCCTGGGCTGCCTTCATCTTCGGTGTTGTCGGCGCCGTAGTTTGCAACTTTGGCACCAAGGTTAAGTTCCTGATTGGTGTTGATGATGCTCTTGATGTCTTTGCTCTTCACGGTATTGGCGGTTTCGCTGGTAACGTCATGACTGGTATCTTTGCTGATAAGCAGATGGCTGCTCTTGATGGTACCGTCATTGATGGTGGTTGGGTTGAGGGTCACTACGTCCAGCTGGGCTGGCAACTCGCCGGCAGCATGGCTATTCTGGCCTGGTGCTTCTCTGTTACTTGCATTATCCTGTTCGTCATGAACATGATTCCTGGTCTGCAGCTGCGGGTCACTGAGGAGGAGGAGGAGTTGGGTCTTGATGACGCCCAGCTTGGCGAGTTTGCTTACGATTATGTTGAGGTTAGACGGACCATTGTTGGTGGTGCTTCTTCCCCTGATAGTGCTTCTGCTGAGAAGACCGTTTAAAGAAGGGGATTTGTGCTCGTTTGGAGGGTATGCCTGTGTTTCTAATCTTGAGACTTATATGTCTGTTAATTTACAAAATATAACAAGCTTGATCCTTCAATGCAGTACGTTGTGACATGTTTCCAAAAGCGTGCAAGCCAAGAATATGTCAACGTCGTGTAAGTGGGCCTTCAGCGGATAAGGTGGATACCTCGACATACCATGTGCGGGGATATATTTCGCACTAACAATTACACCGAATGACCCACCAAACAGACAGTGTAAACAGCGTCAACTTATTTTCCTACCGCATATAAGCAAAGTTTTCACTAGAAACCTCCACATACGACCATAGCTTGCGGAAAATACGGGGTCCCGTCTGCTCCCCCATAGTCAAGCCGCAGAGCGCTGGATTAGTAGTACGGTGGGTGACCACGTGCGAATACCCGGTGTTGTATGTTTTTTGTGTTTTCTTTTTGTTAGACCGGATAGAGGATCGTAGATCTGGTGTATGGTTACCTTCACTGGTTGGACGAAGATGGCGGCTCTTGACGTTGATCGATGATCTTATGGAATACGCCCTTGAAATGTGTAGTTTGGCGTGAACTTGCAGATGGTGGATTTATATAGCTATCGGATTGAAATATATCAGATGATCTGGGCATCATATAGCTCTTCATTGCAGCCATCGGCTATCACTTGGAAGTGAGTTTCGGGTCCCCGGAGTTCTCTTTGGACCACATAAGGACTAACATACATCCCCGTTAAACACATATTCAATTTGGATGTGTAATCCTGAAGGATGATAGGCAAAGGTGTACCCTTTATTCCTGTTGTGCCCCGTCCGCGTCTATCGATGTAGCACAAAGGTGGTGACGACATGATTCGATATCTCTGTAGATGCTCATAGCTATGACACTTAGATAGTGATCTACACAAGTATAAATAGCCGGGAGAAAATACCTCTCCAGCCGGACGGCCATGTACATACTGCTATCATTTCTGTTCCTTTTATATTTGTGATGGCGAGTCAATTTGATGGATAGAATTGCCGGTAACAACGCCAATTGATATTTGAGGGTACCAAGAGAGTGCTATGACGTCAAGATATATCCGTCGATATGAACTCATGATTTTACCCATCGTGACAAAGCCGACAGCACAGGGAATTTACTTTGACCTCTGCCAACAAAACCACAAAAAGACCGCTTCTCCAGAGCAGCCAACAGATAATCAAACACCTAAATATCAACCGAAGGGTTTAGGCCCTATTTATCATGCACTTGTAAATTTCTCGAATAGGCTGGTTCCACCTGTATACTCGCATCTCGCTGCCTGCTTTATCTGGAATCCGTAACACCACTATAGACGACAAAGAAGTAAGGAACTCCTACACATGTCATGTCTAGCGCCGTATCATCGTGCGCTTTTCTAGAGGCATCTGACCGTGACGCCCCCTGGCCTCCCGAGAGCGGCTGGGGGACGACGGTGTTGTTTGTGGGAATTTTCGTTCATCCAGACCAGTATATTTAGATAAGCTTGATGTCACACCTTGCTAGAGCCAAGGTTGTCGTCATGTGTCGTGACATTCGTAATAGGTGAGTTACTATTAAAGGGATCTACGAAGAGAGCGAGATGTATTCTGAGACTATTTGAGTGTATAGGTTGTTGCATTTAAGTTCACTTGTTATTGTCTTTAGCAAAATATTGTGTGTCATGAATGTGTGAAGCATTACAAGCAAGTGACTATATACATGAAGATGCAGCTTCAAGACTCTATGTCTAACATGACCATACCTATTCAGTAATACGCCCACAATTTCTACCCCCCTAAATCCCTACCGCATAGGACATCACTTCAATCTCGTCAATCGTGTCACCATAACGTACAACTCCAACTCTCTATAACACCAAGTCTATTCCAAAGTCTAAAAAGATAACAAGATATCAAGATACCCCTCTAAAATTTCCCAAAAGATCTAAGGATACACCCTATCCTGCCGACTCTTCAACGGCGTACTCCAGACCTCAGCACTGAAGCCTGGCACATAAAGTAAAATGCCTAACTCCTGGCTTGTAAACCAACTTGCCCTATCCATATTCCCCGATCCTAATACAAGATACTCTTTATCTACCAACACCATCTTGGCATGTGCTAAAACCGGTTCGTCATGACTAGGAGAACTGGAAGCATTTTGATTTGGTTTATAGTAGAAGATTCTTAGTCTCCCGACTGCTGGACCTGCGGTGCCTTCGATGTCCCGGTCAATAGATGATTGAGCTTGAACCATTCTCTCATACCGCTTCGTCATATCAGCGATTTTCCATGCCGTTGTTGTACCAGCCGTGACTAACTGTTCTACAAGCATCATCCCCTTACTCGTCCGGATGGTGACATTCACTCCCCTCTTCAGAGCCCCTAAAAGCGCCTCGACGGCGGGCTCGCTTGTAAGATTCGGCGTCATAATCTCGATATGCTGACGAGCATTCTCGAACAAAGTCAGCAGCGCGGCATTGAGTGGCGTCATCGGTGGATCCGCACCTCTTCCCAGAGGCCACCAAGGTCGAAATCGTGGGTTGCTGTGGTGGCTAGATGGCAACAAGACAGCAGGGCATGGCATGGATGGTTCAAAATCGAGGCGGTTCTTGGCCGGTGTTCCGAGAGTGAAGCTTTCATACTGACTACCTGCATCGACAAGACTTGCTGCATAGCCATTTCGAGAAGTTGGACTCGCCGCTGGGTCTGGGAGAGGGTAGTTTGCGGGGGATGTCGCATCGTAGGCGTCCCATGTTGCTTTGTAAAAGGTGAACAAGGTGTTAACAGCTGGTCCAGAGAACTCAATGCAAGTCTCGAACCAGGATTCCCAAGAGACGTTACACGATGGGAGCCAGGCGCGCTCTCGGTCGATAATCAGGTATTTGGGGTGCATGACACTGAAAGGGAGAAAGAATAAACTCCGCACCGTCAGTTGAATACCACCCTGGTCCATTAACTCTGGGCTAGGGAGACCGAGGGATTCCCATTCTGTGGATTTATATGTGTAACCACGAGTGGACTGAGGATGGAATAACTTCTGGAAAACTCCAGAACTGGAGAAACAAAGGGAAACCCGTAAGTAGCTAGCTTTATCTTTCCGCCTCTCCTCGTCCCATAATTTTCGCTCGCTTGCCCGACGAAGGGCAAGATTCTCTAGTGTCTCCTTGAGAGATGTACGTGTCTGTGAAGGAGCCCAAAAACATGTAACAAGGACAATCTCACTCCGAGCAAGAGCGAAGGCGGGAAGAAGGGTCTCTTCGTAGATACTGGCCCCGGTGCCGGTTGTAATGGACCGAGGAAGACAGGTTGTCACGAGAGTTGTTTCTGGAGAAGCATGATGATAGTCAGGGAAGTCCGAGGCGGTTGAATCCTGAGCGGCGTGGAGAGTGGCGGACCACGGAGTTAGGAAGGAGGGGGGTAAAGAAACGGAGTCTTCAGATGTCATGATATCGAAAAGATGAATATAGTGGTGTTAGTTGCAATTGACCAAAGTGCCGTTGGTAATGTGTGACGTCAATGGTCAAAGAATAAAGGAGACGTTTGTCAAAGAGTTAAAAAGTCAAAGGAGAAAGACAATATCGTCGCGGCGCATATACAGTCGCAATCACAATCGTAATGTCAACAGAAGGTATGTATGTAGTCAATCAAACTAGGCAACTCTGTAGAATCTAGGCACGAAATGACCTGTGTTACAGTATTGCGCACTATCAAATATCAAAGTTGTACGAGTCAAACAAAGTAACAACCAGAATATAAAGAAGCATCACCAAGGAGACTCAGTAAAGAACCCCCTCTCAAGCGAGATGCGCGAACCCTGTGTATTGCTGCGGGTAGCTGACTAGTGGTGGCTGAAGCGGTGGCAGGCTGTGAACGTCACTTGAGCAGTTGGATATATATGGACTTAGAAAATGCAAATACAAAAGACATGAATTTGACGCCCGTTTTCATACTGGAATGCCGTCTTGTCTGTCTGTCGCCAATCGCAAATGCGAACCCATTTGCGACGGGTAGTGTCGTCATAGGCTGTTTCGGGTGAATTTACCCGGGCTTTACCCGAAGAAGAACATGAGCGATGATTGCGTAGATTCTAACACATACGACCATAGCCTGCGGAAAATACGGGGTCCCGTCTGCTCCCCCATAGTCAAGCCACAGAGCGCTGGATTAGTAGTACGGTGGGTGACCACGTGCGAATACCCGGTGTTGTATGTTATTTTTTTGCATTTGCCTCATTTTGGAGCTTGTATGCAAGGAAAGGCGGTATTTTTATTGATTTCTTTGATTGGATACTTGAGGATACACAGACTTGAGGTGTGAACCACTGTTATCACGGCAAACCAAGATTAACTGCATGCTTACGCCCAGATTTCTTATCACGTATCACAATGCTTCATTGCTAGTTTAACACACCATTTGATTCAACATTTTGTATATTTTTGCCGCCATACTTTTGGACCCGGCTACCAACAAGTTGTACATACATGCCATGGTATCATAAAACAAATCTGCACCACCACCATCAAGGACAAAGCGACAAAGAAAAACCAAACTAAACAAAACAAAACACCTAAACCGACTCAGACACGGAACCCTGGCTGCTGGTGTTACCAAGAATTCCACCAGTAGTACTGTCGGCCTGCTTCTCCTGGTTCTCATTGTGAGTAACCTCAGCCTTCTCACCCTCGGTGAAAGCCAAAATCAAGTTTCCACGACGATCGTAGTGACGAGGCTCGTCCTTGGCAACCTGGACGACCTTCCACCAGCCGGCAACACCCTTGGTCTTGCGGAAGATGATGTCCATTTCTTCCAGAGAGCGGTAGGCGGTCTCGGGGAAGAAGAAGTAGACGCAGGGGATGATGAGGGCGTTGATGATAGCGAAGATGAGGTAGGTCCAGTGCTTAATAGAGGAGAAGGAAACCGGAGTGATCATGACAACCATGAAGTTCCAGATCCAGTTGGCACTGGTAGAAAGACCGTTGGCGGGGGCACGGATACGGAGAGGTACAATCTCGGCGGGGTACAACCAAGTCATACCCAACCAACCGATACCGAAGAAGGTGTTGAATCCCCAGAGGAAAACGACAGCAAGAATCTGGCAGGCTTTAACGTCGCTGTAAGCAGTAGCAGCGCAGCAAACGGCCATGGAAATAGCTTGACCAATTGACCCGATGATCATGAGCTTACGACGACCCACACGCTCAATGAGCCAGATGGCGGGGAGAGACATGATGAAGAATTCGAGACCACCACAGGCGGCAAAGAGGAGAGATATGAAACTCGACATGCCCATGTCACTGTAGATAACAGGAGCGTAGTACGTGATAAGGTTGATACCCGAGATCTGCTGGAACATCTGGTTGACATAGGCAAGGATGACACGGTGAAGATGGCGGTTCTCATCCATGGTGAACAGGTCTGAGAATTTACCCTTGGACATCTCAAGGACAGTCTCCTTGATCACCAGGCATTCATTGGTAACAGCAGGGTCGTCAATCTCCTTGTCACGAAGAGCGGCAATGACGTGAAGGGCCTCGTCTTCACGCTTCTTGAGAAGTAACCAACGGGGAGACTCAGGGAGGTTCCAAACAGATGCGAGAATGGCGACGCAGAAGACAATTTGGAAGGCAAGAGGGGTTCTCCAAGCGATATCATCGCGGGCCTTGGAGAAACCAAGATCAATCCAGTAAGAAACGCAAATACCACCGGAAATCAGGGCACCCTCAACCATAACCATGGCACCACGGTCATGGGCATGCGAAGTTTCGGATTGCCACGTGGGAACAGTAGATGTGTTAATACCATTTCCAAGACCAGTAATGATACGACCAACGATGAGATGAGAGAGCTTGAAGGCGGTAGCCTGGAGGGTAGCACCGATAATCATGATGCCGGTACCAAGCATGATCATGCGACGACGACCAAGCTTGTTGGCAATGAAGATGGCAAGGCAGGCGCCGACGAAGCAACCGAGGTTGTAGGAACCGATGGCGATACCTTGACGGTTGGAACGGAGGCCCTTCTCGGAGGCGGGGCCCCGGT
This sequence comes from Huntiella moniliformis, assembly GCA_000712465.1. Taxonomy (NCBI): domain Eukaryota; kingdom Fungi; phylum Ascomycota; class Sordariomycetes; order Microascales; family Ceratocystidaceae; genus Huntiella; species Huntiella moniliformis. The sequence continues at coordinate 13,857 of JMSH01000158.1, read as the reverse complement.
TGGTGTCGATCTCGGGGAAGGTGTCGAGGAAGTTTTCCATGGTGAGGATACCGCCCATTACTCCTTGGTCGAAACCGAAGAGAAGGAAGTCCATGCCTGGGAAGGTTAGTATGGAGATGGCCGGATGTGGGGCTTTCGCTTGGGAACTTACCGGCACAGAGACCGATCATGAGGTTGAGAGGCTTGCCTCGCAGGCCGAAGTATTTGGGTATTAAGCCCATTGTGAAATGTCTGTTGTGTGGGAGGAAAGGTAGATGTGTAGTGTAGTGACGGATGTAAGTACTCCGGAAGAGTATATAAATCGGATATTTGTATGAATGTCCAAGTCAAGATGGTATATATATAGACAAATCAACTCTTGAACAAGTTGCGGTGACTTTCATAAGATTCAACTCACAGATTCCGGGGGACACATCCCCATCTTTATACATGCATCGGTCCAAAGACAGACCAAGCAACGGATCCGATCAATATCCTCGTCATAGCTACTTCCATAGGGCCTCCAATGCTCTCCACACACCCCACCCCTACCACCGAGAACATCATAAGTGCAAATTTACGGCGCCGTTGCGTAAAGTTCGTTCAGTCGTTCACGCTTCGGCGGGTCTACGGGGAGGGGGTGTGTGGCGGCACTATATCTAAGGGGCGTGCGGATAGACGGCGGCGCTAGTGGGGTTGCTGGGATTCGGGTATGGGGCAGTAAGAATGGAAAGAGGGAGGATTTACTGGACTCTGAAAGCGATAAATTTGGGGTGTTTGATGGTGATTTATGAGGGATAGAATTAGAGGAAAAGAGAGGGAAACTTGGTTTAGTTGTATATGTGTGTACGGGAATTTGTTTTGTTCGCTTGCATGCGGTATGTATCTGTGTATGTCTAACGTCCGGGGGATATCAGAACCCTACAGACTGGTTAAGACCCAAGGCTTTTGTCCATTCTTCTCCGACCCGTCCGGCCCCACATAGTTCCTCGTCACATCTAAACAAATACACACGCAGTCCAAAAAACCAAACTACTCCTCCTTTACCTCGTCATAGCCAATCCATTACAAACCACACTCACCTCGCAACTCCACATAATCTTGGCAAAGTCGTGAAATCCTTCCGCCGTGACGTGACGTGACGCCGTATATAGACAAACAAAAGTATTCAGCATGGTCAAGGAAGCCAAGGCCGAATTTGTCCCGCGGTGGGGCTACGGAGGAGGAGAAAATGTGGTGCACAGGGTGGCCTATCTACGGAGACCCGAGTTTAGTCGGAACATGTGAATACTACTTTGGCAGTTGAGGCCGATTAAACTTGTAGTAACTAATGTCAAGTCAAAAGAGTTTTGCCAGAGACATAGGTACGGTGCCTGAACTAAGGGTTCGCCATCTCCTAGTTTCTACACTATCTTGACATGTATATAGTGATGTCTTAGATGATTAACCCTTCACGTGATTTCATAGAATAAGTTGATGGAAGCAATATATTCTAGACGGCGGCTCAACGGTTGTGGCAAGAGATTATGTAAAAAGGGCAATAGACTACGAAGGCAAGCATGCAAATCAATCGGTAAGCGAGACATTGAGGAAGAGGAGGAAGATTTGGAAGGAAGTTTCATGCCCGATAAGCCGCTTCAGTCGGGCAGTAGACAGACGGACAGACGGACAGGGAACGGGGGAATTCAAGAAGTCTGTTTTTGGGTGTGTAGGGAGGAAATTCTCAACGCTACACAGGTTTGTCTGTATGTCTTAATTATTGCGGTGGGTGAGGACTAGTTTGTCTAACGTTTACGAGACGAATTCAGTGATTGGTTGTATGAGAGAAGCAGAGAATCAAGAAAAGGGATAGGAGGGTTTGACGGAAAGTTTTGAGCCGCTGTTTTCTCATGACAAGACGGGAGACTTTATTTTTCTTTCTCGGCTTATGGATGAATGTATAGAAATACGGGATATACGGGAAAAGTGAGGTTCTGCGTTGTTTAACGCGCGAGGAAAGAGGAGAGAGAATTGAGAGAAATGGGGAAAGTGACTCGAAGATACTGACAGATTCGGGTGTAACTAGAGATTGACGTACGAATGTAGTTAATGATGGAGATGGGATATCGGCTATGAGAATGGAGATGGTTGTTGTTTCTCCAAACAAATAAAGTCTCCGAGGCACATACACATACAACTTCTTTACGGTTAGACTAGCGGGTATATCAAGCAATGGGAAAAAAACAGGCTGAATGGTTTAGTGGCGGGTAAAAAAGCTCCTTTACTTCCTTTGCTCCTATAAGTTTCCCCAGAAATAGCGGTAGTTTTAAGAACTACCAGGCGTCATAACGATGGAATAGCCGCATGAACAGAACCAAATACAGTGTATTGACGAGCTTTTTTACACATGTAAGCCTTATCCATGTCTATACCATGTCACATGTGACCCACCAGTGGAAACTAACAAGGGCCGCTGTATAGAAATGCGGGGAGAAGTATAAGAGTATCCAGACGACGGCCAAGGCAAAAGGACCGCTTGAAGGACGTTTGTTGGCTGAATGGATGGGATCTACGGAATGGAAAGAGTTTTAGAGAAAGGGAGATTATGGATAGTATACGGGTTCGGTGCATGCGGACAGAAGGGAGGAGATCAAGTCAGCTGGTGATGTATATAGTATACAACTATGTATACACATATTTTCAAACATGAACCAAAGAATCCACCAAATCGGTTCAATTACAATAGTTTTTAGTAACCATCCATGTTCGATGTTTGTTAACCAACTAGCCATGATCAAAAGCATATCGAACTCGACTGGAAATACCCAAATAGGTAAATCGCCGTCCATACAGACATCCTCCGCGCCGTAGATAGTTGAGCCGCGACGGAGCCGAGAGATATCTTGTTCTTCTGGCGGTTATGAATATCAAGGGGGGTGTATAATATATTCTTGATGAGGCTCTCTCTGTCTCTTTACAAAGTTGATATATACTTGCTTCTCGTCTCGTTCTTTGATTTCTGGTTGTCGGTGGATTATCATGGGAGGTGGAAGGTCAGGAGTAGTGTGGATTATTGTGGGGTTTTTGTGATGGGGTCAGATCATAAGTTTGTAGACGGTGCGTGAAGACTTGTGGACGGGGGTGTAGATAGTGTCTATATTTTGTTTCTTTAGTTCATGGATAGAGTTGCCAAGATTGTAGACAGAAAGCTTCTTTGTTTTCTGAGAACTTGGCACGATTATGGGTGTGTGGCATAGGTGAATTTGGTCTTGGTTTTGGAAGATTTGAATCTAAGTCTATCTAGATGTACATACGCCAAGAAGATGTCTAAATGCAAGACATTTGAATCCTCTCCCTGCTATCACTTTAAAACACGATATCAATCACATATAGATATGTTATCTACCTATATCGTAACCAATCCAACCTCACGAACCAAAACAGATCCAACAAACACTCCTCCCAGTGACATCATCAATAACTCCTTATTCTTTTACTTCACCACCCGTTATGACGTCATATCAGTGCATAACCCAGGGTCCGTTTCAACCAGACTAGGATCCATATCCACACTTACTAGTCAGGGCGGACTTTTTACCATCACCCATCCACTAACTCCAAGTTCTTTTTAACGCCTACGGGAGTTAGCGGTAGTTTCTTTGATGTATACGAAAGAAAAGACAACGGCACGTCAAGTCACGGGAGCGTGAAAATAGACGCTGCTTGGACTACGCTTGGTCTTGGAAAATGAGAAGAGAGAAAACTATGGATATGGGGTATAGGGAACACCCGTGTTTTCCTTGGCTTATGTTTGGGTGCTATGCTATACATCCTTGCGGCTTTTCTCTCTTTGTTGCCTCCTCCGCTTTTTTCTTTCTTGAAATGTCATCATCGGGAGTCGGAATATACGGCAAACCAGCTGATATATGAATGTATGTTGTATAGAACCTACCTACGCGTGTATTGTAGCATTCAATGACGCCCCCTAATCCCCGTCTCGCCACACAAACCAAACCAACGTTGAATGCAGATCACTTCCGTCATAACCTACTTCTCAAAACTCTGTATACAATTCCCTTCTTAGCCCCACACATGTCAAAACCATGAACACAAAGACGGCCGTCTTGGCACACGATATATCCACAAGGAAAATGACCATGTCCACATAAACATACGTAACCAACCAGGAAGATGAAAAAACCTTGACTCCAGACTTTCCCCAGTCTACACCGCTGGATATTTGTTAGGTCTAGACTGGACGTAATTGGTGTCTTGGGGGCCACTGCGCGGGAATGTAACGTTTTTGCGGCGTAGAATGGGACTTTGAAGTCTTGACCGGTGGATAAAGTGACTGCATACGGTCCATACAAACAAGGTGAATGTCCAGACCTCCGTGCCGGACCCGAAGTGGTTAGACCTCGGGTCCGTCATCTGTATGTACATATATCCACAGAGATTCATAAACCGGACCAGATCATCCCGTCAAACCATCCCTCATTCCGGAAGCCTTCCTCCTTTGGAACAGATATTCAATTTTACCATCACCAGTAATCCATCGCGTGCTCTAGACCCTTTCTTTATAACACCAAATAGAATCACCACGAAAATCATCATACACAGACATGTATGGATGTACTCATGTACCCCACAAACCATCACTCTCCACAAGAAAGTACTCACGCACAGTCCCCGCAATCACAATACACCCCCGTAATCCACTTCCCACCATTCCATGTACACACCAAAAGAAACGCCGTGGCGCCGCCATATGCCGGGCCCTTCTGTTCAGCCTAAGTGCATATGTACATATGTATGTGTATACACAGCTATGTATCTATGTCCTTACCCGCAACACCATCGCAACATCCAGCGCAATCCGGCCCAACATACACACATGCATATGTAAACACAAAACCCATACTCTAAGCTGAAATCAGGAACTTCCCCAGACTATCCAGGCTGATCCACCCCACATTCACACCCACATGTACCCACGACATTCCGATCGACAGGTCCAACAAACAACAGAACTAGCCCCAGACTGTCTCCCACTTAGGTCTCGGACCCCTTCAAAAAACCCTGTCCCCCGCTCATCCGGGACAATCCCCATTCGGCCTTCGACATATCCATATCCACACCGGGGCCCTGTTCCATCCGCCGTCCTCGTTCCTTTCCTTCAATCCACCTTGGAAGGCCCTCCTCCCTCCCCGCCTCCTACTTTCCAACAATCGCTTGTCTCCAACGAATCCTTCTTTTGCCTTTTCAAACTCACTTTCAAGCGGTGAGTAAAAGTCCTCTCAAATCTCATATGAAACAATTCTCACCCCCACATGTAGAAACACCAAATCACTATATTATGTACATACCATTACCATGTCCAACCCTAAGCAGTCTGTCTCATGCTCCCAATAATCTCTCTATGCGTCTCTCTCTCCTTGGCTCCAACACTGAGACTAGCCAAACTTCTCAAGTCACCAACGACATCCTTAGCCTTTCCAAAGTAGACCTCCCGCAGCAAATTACGCATCTTGAGTTCCATGTCTTCGACCAACCGGCCAATATTGGCAATGTGAGATTCATCCGAGTCAACCACCATCTCGGATTCTATCTGGCGCGTCATGTTACCGGAAAGATCCATGTTTCCCAGAGCCTGAGTTGTGGTTTCGAGAGAAAGTAGGACAGTACTGGTGAGTTTGTAGTTTGTTGAGCGACCACGCTCGACGGCTTCGAAGACGTGGATGGAGTCCCAGACACCAGAGGCAGTAGAGCCAGGAGTAGATGCTATCATCATGTTAGTATATCTTCCGTCGTCCCAATTTTCTCAAACTTACACTTCTTCATCAACACAATCCCCGCAAACCCATCATCCATGTTCCAGAAATAAACACTGGACAAGCCACCCTCATAGTACAACTCTCTATAAACATCAAAAGCCTCATTCGCCTTAACTTCCATCTTTCTCACTCTCTCACTCGGTACTGCACCCTCACCAGCCGCTCCAGTCCCATCCACAGGCGGGTCAAACGTGTTACTCCACGGGCTCCGGTATGAGTCGCCATCCCGGTTATAGTCGCAAAGGAGGTAATCACGGCCAGTGACGATACAGCGACGAACACCAAGAGGCTGGTCAACTGAGGCGAGAAGGTCGTCGGCGAGATCTGGAACGAGGTTGATGATGTTGTTTAGGTGGGTCGAGGTGTTTTTGGGGTCGAGACGGCGGAGAAGGTCCCTAGTGGTAGGGTAGGTTAGTTTGGGCTGAGGTCGCACGCAATAGGGTTTGATGGGTGCTTACAGGGCCGAATCGTAGGCTTGGTCTATATCATCAGACATTTTGAAAGATTTGTGCGGAAATTGGTAAATGAAGAAGGTAATTCAAGAAATCAACAATTCGTTGTCGCAACCTCCTGATGCGCTCAATGTCAATATGCCTGTTGGCCTCGCTATCCATGGTGGGGTCTCAATCCAAGCTCCTGATTGGTCAAAATGGTCAGAGCTCAGGAGCCAAGCTAACCCTCAGCCTTGCAACGTCATATCACGATATAGAAAGGTCTACACATATAAACGACTAACAATCTAATCTGCAAACCCACTCTCCATGCGAAATCCACATGCTAAACATCTAACATCTTCAACCCAGTGTTTCTTTCCTCCTTCCACGTCATCTCGTAGATCTGTAATCTGAATACACGGAACTTTCCCTTCTTCCCCTTCTTTGCTGACCCCTCTAACAACCAATGCTTCGAAATGGCCAACCCACGGCTTCCTCTTTGTCGCCCGACTCCGACTTCTACTCCTTGCACTATCTGTTCTTCTCGCTGCCGGGGGTAACCTACCGTCTGAACTTGGCCCATCTAACTTGGGATTTTCTCGTCCAAGAAGATCCCAGGTTTGTTGGAGAACGGCGGATGTCACGCAGTTCCCATGTAGCCAAGTGGTGCATTCGGGGTTGATACAGCCTATTAGGAGGTCATCTGGGTTTTCAGGCTGTTGGCAGACGCATCGTGATATGAGGTTCTATAGGATGTCAGTTGATACTGCCGATTTATGAACTGAGACTGAACTTACTGAGAGGCGCATGGAGCGGATATCAAGAGCTTGTCGCCAGTATAAATCCTTTTGAGCAGTAGGTACATTCTCCTCCCATCGTGATACTTGCGCGACGGCAGATACCGTTGCCGCATTGATGATATCCACTAGTAAAGTTAGTTCTACCCATAACATGCTCATTCATCTCAACCAAACTTACTATGATTTGAAGCAACCAACTCCCTTTCTCCATGATACCCTTGTCTCCCTCTAGATCGGCCCTCCCTCCCGGGTAAATCATCCGGCCAATACATCCAAACCAATCTCAAATAAACATCCTCCGCATTCTCCGCTCGAATCTCCAAAATCTTACCAACCCACCCCCACTTCCTCAGATCTGCGCCTTCCGGTATACCCACTGTAGTCTCCCCATTCGCAACCCAAATGAACATGCCCACAATAAACTCCGTCTTCACCCGCCCCATATTCATATCAAATCTTTCATACCGGTCCATTCCATACCACCCCGCAGCCGGCTCTACCGAAAATAGACAGTCCAATCCACCCATGCGTCCATCGGGATCCTCTGCACTTCGTGGGTCATCTGGTAAAGCAAATGCTGATTGGGAAACTTGAAGATTAAATGGCAAGAATGGTTGACAACGGGATTGTCGATCAGCTTGTGTTCCGGACGTTGTAAGACGGGCCGAGACATCCCAATCTTTAGGTCGACGACGGCATTTTTTGAGAAGAGTGTAAGGAACCTCTTGCGGATGCACTGTTACACGGAAGTTCAGTGGTTCCTGCGGAAGGACGCTTCGTGGCTTGTGTGAGGTGGGTGCCATTATAAAAGTTAACAAAAAGTAGAAACACAAAAGTTGATATTCACAAGCTCACGCGTGAAGTTCATATCAACTACGCGATGAATTATATATAGGGTTAGGGTCCAAATCACCAACATTATATTAACAACTCCCAACTCTAATTGGTATCTTCACTCTGCGCAAGAGCCTGGTACTCTCTGGTGCGACCTTCCAACTCCTCTGCTAGCTTAGCTCCCTCTCCCTTTCCACGTTTAATATCAACAAACCAAACAAAAGCGGCTGGAACTCCCACCATGACGGCCAAAAACCCAAAAGCCGGCCGAATGTCCCCACTCTTATCAATAATCAGTCCAACGATCGCAGGACCAAAAACACTGCTTCCTTTGTCTGTAATCGCGTATAAAGCGTAGAAAGCAGTTTCGGAACCGGGAGGAATAAGTTCACCGTATACGGCACGACAGTAGCCACTCAGACCACCAAGGACGAACCCGTACACAGCGGCAAGTGGGTACATTTCCCATGGTTGCTGAAGACCGATTACCCCGAGACGTTGGACGATGGGGAGGTAGCCTAAAAGCCCATAGAGCGGGACGATTTCGAAGAGTGCGATGCAGGCGAGGAGGGTCTGATTGGGTGCTAATTTGTAGTGTTTGGACAAGGCGGACCAAGAAAAGGCACCTAGGACACCAGAGACAGTAGAGATGACGTTGATTAGACCTAAAGCCCAAGTAGACATATGCATCTGTGTCTTAGCGAACAGAATCGCCGTCGAAGAGGTCGTCGCAATGGCATCAGAAAGTAAAAACCATGCTCCAAGGAACAAAACGACATCCATAAGTCTTCTCGCAAGTCGAACAGTCCGAAATAATGTCCCCCACGATGCGGCAACAGATCTAAAGAATGCGCGGACTCCAATGCTAGACTCATCAGGTTTCCCAGATGGCAAAGGCGGTCCTGGTCTTGCGCGCAGCCAGAGCGCCGAGGGAATAGTGAATAAGGTCCACCAAGCGCCAACAAAGAAAAGAACAACCCTTTGTGAGAAGGTAGTGTTGTGTAGATACACCACAATAGAAATACAAATCAGCTGGACAAACAGCGCGGCGCAATATCCTATGCCCACACCCGTGGAGGAAATCTGACTCGACAAGCGCATCTCAGTGGACGTGATCTCCTCCGAATCAGGGTCTTCCGCACGCGCCGTAAGAAGAGGGGTAGCTTCAGTTGAAGCCTCTGGGGCTCTAGTAATTGAGTTTCTCAGCGCAGTAACTTCAGGGTGATTCCTCACCAACAAAGGCAAAAACGAATTCAACAAGACAAATGACGCACCAAACGCCGTATTCGAAATAATCGTCAACACCGCCCCAACCAAATAAGTCCGCGCAGAAATCCCCAAGAACCCCATAACCGACAATCCGCCCACGGCCGCAAACCCAAGCAACATGCTCTTTCTCCTCCGTCCATGGTCCGCCGCGCTGCTTATCGATACGACAATTAACGCCTGTAACAAGACCGACACGGAGAACGTGTACATGGCAAAGGAAGTGGTGTTGATGTCCCACCCAAGGAAGGTTACCACACATACAGGCGGCCTGGTATGTGCGGATGTCGCGAGGCGGTCGTGGCTGGCGGGACATGGCTTGGTGGGGTCATGAAGTAAATGGCCATTTTCGCGAGAGAGGGTTTCTAGGAGGATGGGTATAAATGAGGCTATATCATGTTAGAAAGATGATCTAACGCGGTATCCGAAGAAACTTACAAATTCCACAAATCACGTACACCTCCGACGCAAACGCATACATATACCACCCCATAATCTCCTTCCGACTGGTCGGTCGCAAGTCTTCCCCCGGGTATCTCTCCACCGCGACCTCCCCGTCACTCGGCGCATCATGATCCGCTAATAAAGACGCCATATCTAAACAAAAAAACGACACAAAAAGCGCACCGCACAAATGCGCCGAAGAAGTCAATTCCTCGAAAGACAGAACTGCGCGCGGAATAAATCAACCAGCCAGCTAGCTACCAAGTCACCTGATCAATCGCTTCTGCGCGAAACAGGAGGGCTGAGGATGCTTGGGAAAGATGTTTATCTAGCTGCCTAGGAATCCTGTGTTAATCCTGAATAGTATCCTGATGAGATCGTGTGGAAAATGGAAGGTTGAGAAGAAATCGGTCAACCGCGCAAAACTACGCCACTGCGCCTCAACTACTACAATGGCATTCACTCGGGTTTCACATGTTCGCGATACGCCCCTGTCTTGATTGATTGATTTCCTGTGTTAGTATTGCGTTCTCATGGACATTTTCGTCTGGGAGACTAGTAACCCTTTAATCATAACCCTACTATAATCACAAGTGTAGGCAATTACACGCTGGAAAAGACAATGAAAGCACTTGAGAAACAAGGAAAAGTTAACAATGACAGTTGACTTCTTTGTCTTATTCCTTTCTGATACACCGCAACCAAATCACGGCATTAAATAAAGTGGCTTTACTGAGCTTTATGAAAGAGATACCATGTGGCATAAACCAGTGAATCGAGGATCACAAAAGAGACTCAGATGATAAGTGGTTTGTACGAGTCGGGTCTCTAAGAGGTCAAGCATGGTATTGTGAAGAAAATGAAAGAAGACCTCGTAATTGAGTCAGTGGGTGTAGTGGAAGGTTATGTTTGGATTATGGGGTTGAGAGAAAACGTGGTATTTCTTTATTCTTGAAGCATCTCATTAAGTATTTGTTGGCTACTGTGTGGTTGTTGGTGTTGGTATGGCGTAACCCTTACCGCTAGGGTCAAGCTAGGGTCCACTTCATGCCCTCTCGGCTTCCCAAACCGAGACCAGGCCTCATATCTCCTCAGCATAACAAAAGGCATACTTGCTACAGAATAAACCACCATCAAGGCGTAGAGACTGTTGAAGGTCTCTATGCCTTGATCATAGATTATTCTGTAACATGAATGTCCGTCATTATCTGGCGGGGATACAACCCTGAATCGGCGGATACAACGAGAGGGCAGAGCGGATGAAGAAAAAAGAAGAAAGAAAGAGGAACTAAGTTTAAGTCTCGGGACAGACGGGCTCAGATATAAGGTAAACAGGCGGTGAGAATGGCAGAATTACTATACACACTTTTGGTTTTCTTGACTTCAATTGGTAAGCAGAGTTCAACACCACAGTCCGCTTTTGGTAATTTTGCTGGAGCAACTATCTTAGCTGTGTACTGGCGTGGTTTGGGCACCCGTGGTTTGATGATGGGACGTGTGAAAGCCTGGATGATGTAAGTCATGGAATCAAGTCGACTTAGGATACCTTCATATACACAATGACAGGGCTTATAGTGGATGATGTCATACATGCGGCACATCTGCGGATCGGCCCGCGATATTATGAAGTCTTCAAGCGTTGTGAAAAATGGGCTGCCGGTCAAATATGACGAGCGGTAGGAAGCATGGCAAAGTTACTATACATACATGTGATGGACTGGGAGGCATTGACATACCACTTCATCAAAAGAAGTTGTACCTTTGGTCTTCTTATTGGTGCGTGATCTAACCGGTTCATCACTCACACCAGCTTGATGTGCTTTCACCGCTCAGAACCCCTGTGGAATCCACCTTTCGAGTGCAGCAACTCGTTACTGAATAGTTGCCCCGCCCCCGGACTCATTCGCAACTCCCAAAATGGCCCGGTATAAACCGGTATCTCTCCCGGTAGGACTACAGGTGTACCTTAACCCGCTCTCCGCGCAAACTACAGACCAGATCAACATTTGCATGTATGAATCTTACATGATTCACGATATCATTGCCATGTTCAGACATGGTAGCAAAACCTGCACCAGGCACCATGCGTGGTGTGTCAGAAATAGAAACCTCTTTGTACCCGCGCCCCGGGAAAGTGAGCCCTACTCGCAAAGTCTTATCCTTAGAGCAACATGGCTTTTGAATAGTGTATTCCCACCGAACTTACCTACTCAACGAACATAAACCCGCTTTCGTTCTTCCCACGCACCATGAATGTATAATGTAGCCCCTCTATAAGAACTACTTCATCTCCAAATCGACTATACTCCTAACCCACGAGCAAGTTTCCATGCGTCAAGACGCCAAAAGTAAGACTAGTTTCTGACATACAGGCCAAATATTCAATCCAATGCTCAGCACCGTTGAGACTTGCCGATTCTTGGATGCCCACGCATTGCTCTGTTTCCGCTTCCGTCCTAAGCTGTGTTGATCAAAACCTAACCATCAAAATAACCTATTCTACCCTTCATTGTTAGCATAAAGTCCCCCAAAACAGGCCACCATGGCCTGTCTGCTCTCTTGATCTTGTCCCTATGGATAACAATCTTTCCATATGCCACAGTCTCTGTCAAAGTCCCAAATAAAAGCACACATCAAAACTCCCCATATCATCATAGATTCAAAACTCCCGTACTACCCACCATCAAAGCTCAACATCCATATCTGATCCCTCCATTTCCACATCCTCCACAACTTTCGAAGAAGCATACGTCTTAACATACTCTAAAGCCTCCTCTCTACTTTTAAATTTCTGATACATTTGCCCCGGGTACCCCCGAACCGCCACCGAGGCTTCCTCCCACGTGTCAAATACACCCACCGTGTGCCCCCGAGCAACAGCATAGAACTGCTCATTCCCCTGTGTCTTAACAACCGGCTTGTTCTCGCCTCTTACATATTCCTCTGCCTCTTGATGTGTTTGAAATCCCTTATCTGTGATATATTAGTCCGTTAACCCACTCGATGACATTCCCATTCACTTACAAGTAGCCCCTCTAAACCCTGAGACCTGAGCCTGGCACTCTGGCCAGGTCTCGTAAATACCCGGTGTCCTCCCCACCTTCACAGCATAGAATTTAGCTCCTCCTTTCTTTCTTCTGGCAGGTTGGGAGTCTGGCATTTTTACACTGCAGTCTTGCCGGGTCGTGGTGATATGTTGGAGGGTTTATGTGTCTGTATGTATGTGTAATGAAACTAGACGAACTTGTTTTTCTGTCAGTTAGTTCTGCTGATTTACAGATATAAGAAACATTTCTCGTTTACAACATTCAGAGAATCATCGCCCATCTACGGTCGTAACCGAACACTCAAACACACTCCAATCAAAGAAAATGGAACGTAAACTTACTAAAAGTCTAACAAGTTGCCTATCCAGGTACAAAAATTCAGCAAAAGAAAGATATTTGTACAATCGCAAATAACAAAATAAGTCGAACCTACTGTACCCAATATTTCCCCGCCAGCAGGACATACAGCTAGCTTTATACCCATCCGTCCAAAGGACCCCATTACCAGCCAGAAGAACGGTTCCACGGTAATAACAGCCTTTGTGGATACGTGCATTTCCACCAAACAGTCTCCCGGCCCACAGAATCCGCCATGCGTCACCATCTACTATAACAAACATTGTTACAATATAGAGGCTCACGCCCCTATATTTCGTCGTGCCCCCTTGGTGTGTAGGTATGTGCGTCGGTTATTGTCACTGCGACCTCCGAACGACAGCTAGTTTGGGAAGCGGAACGGCTGAAATGGTGGGAATCATCCTTCTTACGGTACCGGAATTCTTCGGCGTCGGTCACCTAATTCGGTTTCGGTACCAGAATTCTTCGGCGGCCCAACAAGGCCCGACGAAACCCTTCGGCACTGTCCATTTTATTCGGCATTGTCAACCTATCTCGGCTTCGGCCACGTAATCAGTCTCGGTTACAATCTCTTGTTCTTTGTGTTGGTGTCTTGGTTTGAGTGAAGGAAAAACTATATGTATCTGGATGCTTGGTCGTGGGAAAATTGGATGAATGGAGAAGGGGACAGTTTGAATTGTTCAAACACCTCAGTTTACAATATAAACACCTTTTTTACACTCCATTTACATTTACTAAACATGGACACATGTACGAAACTCCACACGTAATCATATCCAGACAAATCCATTCCATCTCATGTACAAGCTACCCCCAACGCCCAATCTCTATAACCCAAAACCAGTCTAAACCCAACCCAAACAAAAGCAATCCCCCAAGCCCC